>JAVDOI010000004.1:22450942-22638442 GCA_032191485.1 Leptoclinus maculatus
TCTCTCTCTCTCAAATTGAATGTAAAGGCAACCTTTTTTTTGCTCTTTCATGTTGTTCAAAGAAAATAAAGTTTTTTCTAAAAATCCCCAAAAAAAATCTCTCTCTCTCTCTCTCTCTCTCTCTCTCTCTCTCTCCAAGGAGACCAACATGACACAAACCTAAACAGAGCTTATGTCCTCTGGTGACTTCGTACTGTGATCACAATATGTCTCCCAACTGTCAAATAGATCTAGCATGAGAACCAACCAGAGCCCAGAATCAAACACATCAGCCACATAAAAATAAATGAGCCCACATATTTTAAACAGGCCCCCGCTGACAGGAAGTGGACTCTCTATTGTTGACATCAACAGTGAGGTTTACTTTTGTTTTTGGGCATTTTCGTGAACTATTTGGAAAAGAATAGCTGTGGTTAGGAATGAGTAACATTTTTAAACATGTTCCTCAAACACCCACACTGCAGTAGGTCTCTCCATGTGTACTCACGTACACCATACAAGGACGCTTACGTCAGATCGCGTGCTTCAAATTTCATCAATTGACTAATTTTTCTAACTTCTTCCACGACCACAATCATCGATCTTCCTGCCGCTGAGCGATTACAGCTGGAGACAAACCCACGGAACAGTCTGCGTCGCCGCTAATTGAAGGTATGTATCATAACTTTCTGGGAACGACAATTAGACAATTAGAGTTAATGCAACAGCTGAACCACACGGAGCAGATGTGTGGTCACACCGTTACGCCGTCACTACTGCAGGGGGCCCAAACCTCTGGGGCGTGGACCAGTACCGGGCCACAAAGCATTAGCTACCGGGCCACTAGGAAACAGCACATGAATAAATAATAAAAAATATAACATTATAGGCTGTTTGTGCAATGATTGCATTGAAATCTGCTTATAATTTCTATAAAAAGATTCTTTATTGTAGAATCTGTTTGCATCGGGAGAGTTCTGGTTTCTGTTTTGTAGTTTGAGTAGTATTGACCAATCACGTTGAATGCAGGTTAACAGTGTGTGGAGAGCAGAAGAGGCGGAACATATATATATTATATATATACTGTATATAATATAGTATATATATATATATATATATATATTTGTACATCTCCATCTTTTTGATAGTTGCTCTCTGTCCTGTCGTAGTTGACGTCCTTTTATTTGTTCAAGCCAGGTGCAATTTCTGACATTTTATACAGAGGAAGTGTGGGTCCAGACGAGTAAATAACCCAAAAAACTAAAACAAATGTGTATGATCCACCAGCCACAAACATGCAAACACACAAGCGTACAAAAACACGTGTGCTTCCATGACGGCCGGACCAGCTCTCCTGGTGTGTGGGTGAGTCGTGCACCTCAATGTCTCTGGATGTTTGTCTCAGTTCTAGAGTCTGATAGTCTGTGAGCAACACACTGATAAGATACTTCACAAACTGGATGCACGTCAGTGAACTCAGTAACACTCCTGTGATTCTGCTGTGTTGACGATTGGAAAAAGACTAGAAATGACTGTGAAACTACTGCCAACAAAACACTACTGGAGCAGATAAACGGCAATCGAGCTGCTGTAGTCAGGGATTGAACTCTGCGACCTCTCCTCCACACTCTGACTTTATGGACTTAGATCTGAGCTCTCATCCGACACACATGAGCCAGACATGACCCCCCCCATATGAAAGCAAATCCTGCAGACCCCCCACTCTTAACTGTCTCTCCCCATGATATCAGGAGAAGTGAACTGAAAAAGGGGGTTTGAAAACCCAGGGATATTTTCTTCAAGTGATATGCAAAAGATTAACAACGAGGAACAAAGATGCATATCTTGAGTTGCTTTGTAAGACAGTTTAACATTCACACAGCTGTTATCCTGTCACATGTACATGGGAAGGAAGACTTGAGCTTGTTTTTTATGAGTCCCATTTGACCTCTCGTCTGCTCGTAAAACAAGCATCCCTGCACAGACTTTTTTTTTGCACAACATGCAGCCAAAGTGCACAACACATGTACGCACATTTTACAGTTTTAAACACCAAGAGAGTCAACGCACATCCAACAACACTCACTAAATTCCACCACTTCGGTGTTTTCAAAGATACGTAATTGAATCGGGCCCGACATCAAACGCAGCTCTTCTGGCAGCGGCGCAGGAATCCAACGAATCCAGGAAGAAGAAAAAAAATAACGGCCTAAAATATCTCATCAAAAGGCAGATTACTGTAAACTCAATCTAATGGCCATGCCTTATCAAGCATGATGAAGGGAGTCATTAAACAGGTGAATGGAGGAATGTAACCCGCTGCTTACTGTTCACAGCCCAGCTGTGGAGCAGACCCCGGGGCCCGCATGACTCAAAAACTACAAAACCTTAACTGAGAACAGAGGAACACTGGAGGACGAGGTGGTTACACTGGTCTTTTCAATGGGACTTTTGTGTTGGGATCCCCCAGATCAGGAAACCCGCTGTGTCAGCACATGTGTGTCCACACTTGACACGTCAATGCAACCTGCCTGATCGGATAGTGATCAGATATATATTTTATGGTCAAAGGAGCGGCTGTAAAACTCTGGATAATAATAGTCCCGTTACCTTTGCTGCCTATTCTTCCAACCCTGCAGTATTAGTAGACTTGTTTTTATTGAAGAATAGCCGCTAACAATGCTACGCTAATTCATCGATAAACACATTTTCCTATAAATTCTTCACAATATAAGTTATTATTTAAAAGCTTTTAATTTTGAAGCAGAAAAATCAAGAAATGTGTTTTCATCAGCAGCATAGACTGTATATAAGAAGTGACTAGTAGTTCTCTTGAATACCTATGTTGAATACACTTATTGTAAGTCGCTTTGGATAAAAGCGTCTGCTAAATGACTGTAATGTGGACGTAGTCGTGGTGACGTCACTCTTTGGTTTGTGGACTGATGTTTTGAAGCCTCAAACTTGGTGTTTTCACCGTCGCCATATTTACTTTTTTGCAAGCGATGAACAGGAAGTGACCATATTTGGACTGAGGAGGAGTGACGTAGAGACGCCGTATACGTCTCTGGTAGAGACCTGTCAATCACTGTGTAGCCCCGCCCCTAAAGCATACCCTGCTTTATGGTCTGTTTGACTCTAAATGGACCATAATTTACTAAATGAACATCATGCTGTATTGAAGAAGACTTGAAACTAGAGATTGAGACCATAAACTCATGTTTACAATGTTTACTGAGGTAATAAATCAAGAGAGAAGTAGAGTCATTTTCTCATAGACTTCTATACAACCAGAGGAGTCGCCCACTGATGGACACTAGAGAGAATGCAGGTGGTAAAGTAATAAAGCCCGCCTTTTCACTTGATTTGATTGGCTGCCTGGGCCAAGTGTAACATTGATGAGCAGTGGTGCTTTTCAGTTCTCGCTGAAAAGTTGAGGAATATTTTAACTTTAATGCGCGTCTAAAAAACGCTAGAAAAACGCAGCGCCATGTCATCTTGTATGTAATGTAGTTTTTAGCGGCATACTTGAATAAATACAGTTTTTTGAAGATGTTTTAAGGGCAATATGAAAGAGATACTGGAGAGAGAATTATGACCTGTTTAACTTTTTGTTTTGTATCTAGTATCGGATCGGTAGTCGGTATAGGGTAAGAAATAATGGTATTGAAACATCTCTACAATGACTCGACTGGACCTGGTCTTGGACTTGACTTGGACTCGTCTAAGATCGTCTTGACTGCAGCTCTGACTTTTTTTTTTTTAAATCCTGAAGCTTTTGGTCACATGTTTGTTGTGAGGCCCAAGTAGGTGGATCTGTTGTGGTCTGACTGGAAGCGGTCTGGGCGTTCACGTGTCACCGACCATGCAAGGCTTTGCTGCCGCCGGTTAATGCGTGTTCGTGTTTGCCGATGAGGTCAAACGGGCCGGCGCTCAGTGCGGAGCGGAGATTTATGGAGCGTCCTCCTGCTGAACACGTCTTACATTACCGTCCTCTCGGCCTGCATGACTGCTGCCTTTGTCCGCAACAGACATGCTTCGTATTAAATCTGGTATTTCACTTCCTCAACTGTCACTGATCCTCTTATATAACTCTCTACAAATCTCTCTTCTGTCTTCTCTTTCACTACTCCCTTTCTTCTTTAACTCTTTCTCGCCTGAATGTTTAGTGTAGTAGTAGCTTATTGATCATATCTGGGTTGAACAGATACTACATTATAGTGTCAACTCAGTCTGAAAAGACATTGTCATGAATGTATTCGGACATAAAGAAGGAAGCCGTGGCAAATCCTTTTTTCACGGTCTACGAGACTCACCCACTAAGCACTAAATGGGATTTCAACATGGTGCTGTCAGTGAGCCCATAATCTTTTTGGCTGTGTGTACGGTCCATGGCCAAAGCTAACGTTATTAGAGGTTTATTCTCTTGATTAACAGCTGCATGATACATTCACACTGAAGTCCATACAGTTTAAAGTATAATGTCCGTCAGAGCTCTACAATAGTACCTCATATTTATATAGAGATCGGATGAAATGATGTATATAAATGTATGTGTATGAACCACAGACTGTCTGTGATATAGACAATAATGTCACTGCTGTATTTATGCCTAGATTAAGTTATTTTGAGTGTTGATGGAGCAGCTAAAATGTTAGCTTAGCCTAGCACTGATCGAACCAAACTCGCATTCAAAAATGTAAGTTGTTTTCTTGTCGTCTTGCAAACAGACCTGACAAAGCATGAATTCAGACTTTTTACAAATCGGCGTCAGGATGTAGTTATTACGGCATCCTTTTAATCCTTAAAAATTCTGTTTATTTCAGGTTCGTACCGCTGTAGTAAACCAGCCGACGTGTGGCTTGCTAGATACGGTGAATACGGCGCTCAGACATGAAGATGTTTGGTTTTCAAACGTATGTGGGACTTCCAGAACATGTACAAAGCAGCCATAGTGGTTATTTCAGCCCCTTCTCTCCGGGGCCTCGACTGCGAGTAACGCAAGTAAACGGGAGGCGTGAATTTGCTTTGGGACCATTAGTCTACAATGTCTTTAACTGACTAATAATTCAAGATAGTTTGCCAGAGCTGTCTTGTTTAATAAATGTCCACGGTGGAAGCAGGCATGTGTAAAATAGTTTAGTTTCACAAATCGGATAAGTGGATTAGTGTGAATGTAGTTGCTGTATGTGAGAAGAGGTCAATGTCAGGAGCCTTTCAGAAGAGGAGCAGGAAAAGTCTCACCTCGTCAGGTGAAACTTTCACACTCCGTCTCCAGGACGGCTCCATTCGTCACAACATGCCATTAACGTCCCGCTGAGGAGAAGCACTGACGTGTGTCCGTCTGGATGTTTTGCTGCAGATATCTTTATTGTGCCACGTTCTGCAGCGGGATTAGGAGTTAACGGTGATGTTGTCTGTTCAGTGGTGATATACGTTACCTGAAAGGTGCTTCGTCTATTTACGGTTACCCTCGCGAAAAACGTCTTTGGCGGCGTGCAGCGAACACGCTCGAATGTAAAACACACACCAGGTCCATGAACAGAGTTTCCAGCACGGTGAGAACTGAGTAACACGTCAAGCTGACTGCCTCACACCAACCTGCAAGATCTCCGTACAGTATCCAGAGTTAAGAGTTTGTGTGAATGTTTTCATGTTTCAGGAATGTTAACTTTCTGTCAAATAGTCCGCGTATAGAATTAATTTGAAGTGCGAGTGCAACCCCCCCACAGTCATTCCAGGCTCCCTCATTACTTGGAGCTTAAATATGAAATGACATCATGCTTGCAAAATTAAAGCAGGTATGAACATACCAGCGCTTTTTTTCCCTTTCCCCTCCTCCTGCAGAGATCAAATGAGCCCATGAGGGAGAAGTTAAAAATGATGGCCTTCCTGAAACGGGCCAAACAGTCAGCATTACAGTCGGGCTGCGTCATGAGTCGGCACTGGGTCACCTGCTATGACCTCATACGAAGTCTTGTTTCACACAATGTAGGAGGAAGGGCTACTGGAGCTGATAGCTGGTGGAGTAACTAACTCTGAAACAACAGGCTGGCAAAACGTGCATCTTTGCCTTATTTGTGTGTGAAAGTGTAGGAGGTAAATTTAGGTGACGGCGAAATCGCCAAACTTGAGGCTTCATAACATCAGTCCACAAACCAATGGGTGATGTCACGATGACTACATCCACTTCTTATAAACAGTCTTTGGGTATTTCCCATAAGCCTCAGATTAGAGTGATTTGGCTCTTTTGGCTGTAAAAATTAATTATTCCACAATTTGATAAAGTGGGTTTGGTTTCCAGGACTGAACGTCTGTAAGAGAGAGAAGCCTATAAGTAAGTCTATAATCCTGTTAGTCAATATTACCTCAAAGTGGGTGCCTTGTTTGAAGTTAAACAAGGTTACAACGTTTCTTATTTGTCGTTGTACAACAGGGTTGCACAACAAAATTCAGACTGTAGTACTAATTTGTGACATAGGAAAAATACAGAAAACTATATGATATATGGAGGGTGGAGGATGAGTTAAGGAGTCTCGCAGTCAGAGGAAAGAAGCTGCTCTGAAGTCTTTCGGTTCAGCAGCTGATACTTCTGTATCTCTTTCCAGACGGCAGCAGGTTGTGTCTGGTGGGTTTTGTTTCTTAATGTCGTTTGAGACCTTCGCAGGCACCTCTTGTCACCAATATAACGATGCTCAGTAGATGGGTACCAGTGATGTTCTGGGCGGTTTTAATCACCACCTGTAGAGCCCTTCAGCCGTGAACATCCCATGTTAGTTTGTAATGTTTCCAGTCAGGATGCTTTCTGTTGCTCCTCTGTAAAAGTTGACAAGACCGTGGCACAGGAATGTAGTGTTAAGTTTCCTTCAGAAATAAAGCCGTTTATGAGCTTTTCTTCACCAGGGTGGAGATGTGTGAGGACCACGTCAGGTCGTTCGTGATGCTGATTCCCAGGAACTTAAAGCTGACTAACTTGCTCCTCCTCAGCTCCATTGATGCGTCTTCGCCTCCTAAAGTCAACAATCAGCTCCTTGGTTTTCCTGACATTGAGCAGCAGGTTGTTCTCTGAGCATTTCCTCTCTATATGAAGCCCCCATTGTTTGTAATCCGGTGTGATCTGCAAACTTCTCGACATGTTTGAGGGGTAGCAGTCGTGGGTGTAAAAGGACCATACTGTATATTTGACAACTAATTCCATCATCAACCTCTGGAACGTCGTCTCCTACTGATGTCGCCACCTCGTGTAGATTGCCTCTCATCTTCCAAACGTTTCCCTCTGTGGTTCTTTTGTGTATTCGGTTGAAACTAGTAAGCCGAGGCTGCTCTCTAACGTAACTGCCCGTCTCCCTTCATTCATCTCCAAGTCGAGTCTTGAAATGCCTTGTTTGCACAGCAGGCATTTAGGGTAATGACATGGAAGAGCATCAGACGAAATGTCTTAAAATAGCGTGCCGAGCACGCCACAATCGGAGATGGATTTTCTCTGTCTGCTCTGCGATGCATTGCAGTAGTCATCAGGCTCCCGCAGCGTGTTTGGTGTTCTGCACAACCAGACCTCACACCATCAATTTTGTTTAGAAATGCTCACAAACACACACACACACACAACGGGTCTTACACTGGCTGCATACATTCCCTATCCTCTCATGCCAACTGCTAATCTTAACCCCAAACTAGCCCCTTGAAGATGTAAAAAAAGGCCAAAATGACCTCAGACTGAGAAAATGCACAAAGTGGTTCCCAGAAGGATGAAACACTCACGCATCCCACCACCAGAGATGCATCGTTATAAACAGAGCGTTGCATAAAACGTGCGTGAGGATATGCTGAAGAATACCAGGCGCTCAGCACCCAGAGACTCTCCGGCCGAGACAAATTGTAGTTGACCACGGAGGACCGCGCCCAGCGCCCAACCGCAAAGAATGTCTCTTTTTCGCCGGCCGTGCAAAATGCCGACATCAGCGGCTCATTAACCCGCGTTTAACGAGGAGCTGAGAAGGTTCGTCAGCTTCAAAGACGCTGCATGTTGGAAATTAAATGAAATAGGCATTTTGATTCAACCATTGTAAGATTCTATTTTAAAAAAAGAGAGTTGCACACACACATCTTTCTGCGTGTACATTAGTGGTGTAACTGGACCGTTGTCGATTCCGTGAACCAGATCCCCCCCTTGCGGTTCTACACGCACGTGAACCTCAGATCAATGACACAGTTTAACGTTAACCATCACAGTGTAAATAAAGTTTTACTGACGATGGTTCTCCAATATTCAGTAGAACATGTGTTTCTAGTCTCTGATCTCTGATAATGTTTCATTGTAAACAACCAATCAGTGTTTAAACCAACAGGAGGAGAGCTAGTAACGTTAGCAGCACCGCTAACGGCTAACCAACGGAGGTTCACCTCAGTTACATTATGATGCCTTCAGGCTCTGCTCAGTGTATAATATACAGAATATACTCTTATATTGTTTGTTTGTTTATCATATATGTATTTCAGTACAGTCAGAGCTGACATTTAGCTTTATTCTGCTGCGTGCCGCTATTTCAGCAAGAAGCTACGCAGGTAGAGTCTGAGATGTTAATAGAAAAATAATAAGAACGTTTGGGAGAGTATTTCATATTAGGTTGTGATTCATCAAGAAATCCAGTGTAGTATTTAATATTTAGCTGAGTGGATTGTCCTCAGAAGCTTGTATTTATTTATTCTGTATATTCATCGAAAGATATACAACGTGTCTTCAGCAGAGAAAACCGCGGCTCTGGTTTTCTCCTTCAGCTAAAATGTAACTGTACTTCTAAAAATGTCTCTTATGTGGATTCCTTTTACACATCGAGAACTTCCAGAAGATGCTCAGTTTTGAATAATTTGCTGCCATCTAGTGTCCACAATCAAATGACAGGAAGTGATGCCACCTTTTTCTTTTTTCTTATTTCTAACAGTGCACAGACAACAATGAGAGCGTGTCATTGAGAGACAAAAGAAACAAAAACTGCATCTGCATTCGTGTAAAAAACAAAAACATCTTTCCATTTCATTCTGCTGCAGCTGAACTCACTTCAGCATAAAGATCATAATCTTGCAACCATTTTTTTACATTTATACATGAACAGTTTACTTTCCATTCATTTCCTCTGTCATAAAACACCAGTCTGGCCACAGCGTCTGTGCTGAACCCTGTGGTTCAACGTGCTCCACACTAACTTCAAGTTCCCCAAGAAGGTGTGGGCAGACGTGGAGCCTGGTGACGGAAAAACGTTGAGTCATTACATTGCCTGCATTCTTGTGCCTGGCTCCTGTTGGCCTGAAGACTATTTATACAAGAGGCCCCTCGTAACCTGCTGGGGAGACACTTGTCCTGGTCCACTGGCTTTATGACTGCTGATTACACAAACACCTAGAAACACATCGCCTGCTCAAGACTTCATGCAAGTGAACCGCTTTAACCCTTTTAGCCCAAGCCGTTTTTTTTGGCTTATTCTCGAAAATACTATACCCACACTCCAAGGGGCCTTACTCTCTAACTACAAGGTCATTTTGAATAATTTCAATGCAGTAATAACACTAAGAAGGGTTTGCTCATATGAATTGTGTAAATATTTTGTATATGTTACTGGTTAATATCAAATGAAGATGGAACACAGCCCTATTTTGAAAATGTCAGGTTTGTATGGTGAAAAAGCACTATTATTGATATTACTATATTAAATGAGGCTATTACATATTATTCATATACCCAGCATCATAGCAAACGACAGCAGTAGTCACCCACAAAAGAATTGGAGTGAATAGAGTGAAGTAGGCCAGAGAAATAGACATAAACGTACGAGAGGTCACGAGAGGTCGTCATGTGAGAAACAGCCTCTCCAACTGTTCCATTGTACTTTTACAACCTAAATAACTATATATTTAACTTCCTTTATCCTTCTACATGCACAATATATCACATACAGCAGTTAGAAATCATTTTGGAGAGCTGGAACCGTCTCCAAAGCCTCTCCAGGCCGGCAAGCTACGGGAGAATTGAGCAATAGCGGTTGTGTATTGGACAGCTGTAGGGCCCCTGGTTGGTCGATTTTCGTTTTCTTTTGCTCTGTGCACGTGTCTGGATGTGGCCAATCGAATGGCGTTAACAGATTTACCAGGAAGTCTTTAGTTTTCCGAAAAATGCCGATCTAACCCGAAGAGCCGCCGCGTAATGACGCGAGACTGCCTCTCTGGAATGTGGTCCCCCCAGCTTATTTGACCCCCCTTTCTTTTTTTCACGAGTTTGTTAAACCGGAAATGGACAGTATGAGGTGATTCAGCGGTCAAAAAAGAGTTTAACCCTTATACTACTATGAATTCAAGTTTGGACGTCTTGTGCATCAATTTATACACATTTCTTTTATTTATTCTTCAGCTTTATGTGTTTGGTGTCTTTTGACAACTTGCGATCTTATCTAGAATTTAAACTTACTTAGTGACCCTCTAAACGAGCCAATTGCATGGACCGGGTATTGCTGCTTGCAACTTTGCTCGAGAACCGCTCATAAATCAACTTCCCGCTCGACTTCCTTGTGTCTTCAGCAAAACACCTGCCGAGTGTGAAGTCAATCAGATGAACGGTTGTCGAGAAAATCGAAGGACAGACGTACAGAGACTCCTTTAGTGATAATACTGGACCCTCCAAAGGGTCCGGTGGAGTTAAATGAAGAGATGCAATAAGAAGGAGCTGTTCTGAATATTATGGTTTAATCGTTTAGAGCACATGTGTCAAACTCAAGGCCCGCGGGCCGAATCCGGCCCGCCACGTCATTTTATGTGGCCCGCGAAGGCATATCTCCACCAGAAAAAAAAAAAAAAAAAAAATTAATAAAAAAAAAAAAAAAAAAATATTTATATTTTTATTATCAAGTCTAACTTTTAATTTGGTTTTTTTGCTGCTGAAATGGGCTTCCATATAAAGGCATATGATTGTCTTAAAATTAAACTCTATGCTGCTTCATCGTGTACGCTACAGTGACCATAAACTACATCTCCCACAATGCATGTTGAGTTTTTGACCCGCGAAATGACGGACTGCGGCCGCTAGTAGCGTCAGCGTTAACTAAATCAGTTTTCCAACGAATTACTGAGTTGAAAATGTTTGAAAAATAATCCAACATGTCAAAGAAGAGGAAAATTGATACAGAGGGAAGGACATTTAATGAAAGATGGGAAAGCGAGTATATGTTTGTTCTTCAAGGAGAGAAACCGGTATGTATTCTATGCAATGAAGCCGTGTCAGTGATAAAAGAATACAATTTACGTCGGCATTTCGAGACCAAACACGGAGCCAAGTATGCTAAATTTAGCCTCCAGGAAAAACGTGAACTTGTCCAAAAATTAAAAGGCAGACTCCAATCACAGCAGAACATTTTCACAAAAGCTACAGCCAAAAATGATGCCGCTGTGAAAGCTAGCTTTATTGTGGCTGAAGAAATCGCACGAGCTTCCAAGTCCTTTTCAGAGGGTGCATTTTTGAAGGAGTGTATGCTCAAGGTCTGTGAGCAGGTGAGCCCCGACCAGGTACAGGCTTTTCAAAATGTCAGTTTGTCAAGGAACACAATCGCAGACCGAGTTAAGGAACTAGCAGGCAATCTGACAGAACAGCTAGCCGAGGAGTCGAGCAGTTACGTGGCTTTTTCATTAGCCGTTGATGAAAGTACAGACAACACGGACACAGCGCAACTGGCCATTTTTGTAAGAGGCGTGAAGGCAGACTTGACTGTCAGTGAGGAGCTCTTGGATGTAGTTGCCCTCCATGGAACGACGACGGGGAGGGACATTTTTGATGCAGTGGAGAGGTCCGTGAGTAAAACTGAATTACCCTGGGAAAAGTTGGTGGGGCTAACTACCGATGGCGCGCCTGCAATGTGTGGACAAAAAACAGGCTTGGTTGGACTAGTGAAGGAGAAAATGCAAAAAAGTAACTGCCACACACCTCTGATAACGTATCATTGCATTATCCACCAAGAAGCTCTGTGTGGAAAGGTTCTGGAACTGGATAATATAATGACCACGGTCACGAAAACAGTGAACTTCATTCGAGCGCGTGGCCTGAATCACCGCCAGTTCCAGCTGTTTTTGAAGGAGTTGGGCTCGGAGCATGGAGATGTGCCGTACCATACAGAAGTAAGGTGGCTGAGTAGGAACGTGGTCCTCAAACGATTTTTTGAGCTTAGGGAAGACATTGCTGTTTTCATGCAAAGTAAAGGAAAACCCTTGCCTGAACTGTCAGATCCAAACTGGCTGTGTGATTTTGCTATGTTGTGTGACATAACGGAGCATCTTGCCCAACTGAATCAGAGGCTGCAGGGACGCAAACAAGTCATCACGAAGATGTCCGACATGATCACAGCTTTCCAGCGTAAACTGCAGCTATGGAAGTCCCAACTGGAACAGGACAATCTTGCACACTTTCCTGTCTGCCAGGAAATCTCAGCCTCAGTTCCTGGTGCTTTTTCATGTGATCGATTGGCTACCAAAGTGAACCGGTTAATGACTGAATTTGATCGGCGCTTCTCTGACTTCAGAACACAGCGCATTGACTTTGCCATCTTTGCAAATCCTTTCACCGCCGACGTCGACAGTGCGCCCCATCTCCTTCAGATGGAGTTAATAGAGCTTCAGAGCGATAGTGACCTGAGAGCAAAGTTCCAGGATGCTGCGATTGAGGATTTTTACCGTCTCCTGCCTCCTGCTTTGATGCCACAGCTCCGACTTCAAGCTGCCCGTGTTCTGTCCATGTTTGGGAGCACCTATCTGTGCGAACAGATGTTTTCAATAATGAATTTAAACAAGACAAAGCACAGATCGCGCATCACCGACGACAACCTCCACGCTGTTTTACGGATTGCTACAGCACAAGACCTAAAGCCAGACATTGACCGACTGACCACGGGAAAACGGTGTCAGACATCCGGCCAGAAAACAAATGGGTAAGCATTTTTAAAAACCTGAATTGTATTAAATATATAATACAATTCATTTCAACCAAGAATAAGTACAGTGTAATATGTGTGAAATGTAATGGCTGTGTTTTGTTTGTTGTTGTTTTCAGAACATGATCAATAGATGAGGATGGTGTGTGATATGGTGTCCTGGGTGAGGAAGTATTTACTTGGTGTGTTCAAGGCCATGCAGCATCACCTCATCAACCTCACCCGAAACTTGAACAATATAATTGTGAACTGAGACATATCTGACTGTTATTTTGTTATGTTGAGTTGTTAAATATACTACTTTGTATGTATAGCAATGTATTCAGTGTGTTTAGGTGTATGTGTTCATACAGCCAAATGTTTACTGTAATCAAAAGCATCTCTTATTCGTTGGTTGTATGCCCTCTACAAGGCTGTCTGTACACTTTTACATCTGTCACAAATGTGACAGATGTAAAAGTTTGATCTTTGATTTGTTATAATAACAGAGAAATGTGCATATCATTTTACATTTATATAAATGCATTTACAATATGTTTATACTTCAATAAACAATAATCAAATGCAGAGAGAGTTGTTTAACAATATGTTCGGGAGTAGTTACATTTATACAGTCTTACAGTTACATCCGGCCCTTTGAGGGCGACCATGATGCTGATGTGGCCCGGGGTGAAAATGAGTTTGACACCCCTGGTTTAGAGGGATCAACATGGACGGTACGGTCGAGTGTCTCTGAAAGCATCAGGAAGGACGGACACGCTGCAGAATGACCGTCCTTATAACCGTGAAATAATCACGCTGAAATAGACCCTTTTGCAGTTTGTAAAGAATAAAGTACGTAAGTTTAGTATAAGACGGAGTGCAACAGCTTGTCAAGCTGTGTAAGAACATTAACCACTAAAGATGGAGAACGCAAACTAAACAAAGTGACTTTACAGATCTGTGTGCTGTTAGTGAGTAGAAAACATTATTTAGTATCCAGATATAAACAGGTATTAGGAGGAGAAACTCAGCGTGTAACGTTCCACCAAAGAGACATTATGAGCTACAAGTCACTAGATGATCAACTCTGTTCTCTGAGTTCATGAGCAGAACGTCAAACACCATGAAGACACTCAGAGGTTTCACTTTATTCAGCTTTAAAACAGGAGCTACAAACAGTCCAGTGGTCGTCAACACGTTTAACAGCTTACAGACAAAGACACCGCCGGTGTTTAGATTTAACCAGTGACCGTGTTAACTGGTGACTTGCGACGGCAACAGAACATGTAGGTGTCCTCGTAAAAAGCCTTCAATCAGTGTTAATACAGACTCCTCTGTGTTTATTATCTACATCAACCATTTAAGTTACTACGAGCAACCACGGACACATTCGACTGAAAGTCGATCGGTCCCTCGTTAAACTGAAACACCTGTTGCTCCGAAACGGTCGTGATCCCGTTGAGTGTTGGAATATCGATTCTGAGAACCGAACGTGCAAAAGTCAGACATTTTGATGCTGCCAACAGTTTCATTTACAAGTTTAAAGCTTGCTAACTTGTCTTGTCCGTTACCAACATGCAAATGCATATTTTTGACGACGTCGGCTGTAAAAGGTCTATCGAGCTCCACTGTAATGAGCACAGGTATGTCTCTATAGTAAACAGCAGGCATGTTGAATGAGCTGTGAGGTTGACATATCTAGAAACAAGAGAGGAGTGTATTTTTAGTTTGCTGATGAACGGGTGCACATAACCAGGGGCATACCAGATCATCCAGTGTGCCTGCTTTTAACCTGGCACAGGTACCAACGGACACAGAGTGGAAGTCCCCGCAAACTCGAAACCAGGTGCTCTGCTTGTCAACACATGGGTAACCCCCCTCCCATCTCACTCACCTTATCTCTAATAGCCAGGTCAGCCAGGCTGAAATCCTGACACCCTGTCTGCTCAACATCACTGACACTGAGATATAAAGGTATGTTCATGCATTGCAGCTCATCCACAGACTGTACAGTACATAAGAAGTGGACGTAGTCATCGTGACGTCACCCACTGGTTTGTGGACTGATGTTCTGAAGCCTCAAGTTCTGCGATTTTGGCCGTGGCCATCTTGTTTTTTGCAACCAGTGAACAGGAAGAGACCGTATCTGGACTGAGGAGGAGTGACGTAGAGACGCCGTATACGACTCTGGTAGAGACCTGTCAATCACTGTGTAGCCCCGCCCTAAAGCATACCCTGCTTTATGGTCTATTTGACTCTAAATGGACCATAATTTACTAAATGAACATCATGCTGTATTGAAGAAGACTTGAAACTAGAGATTGAGACCATAAACTCATGTTTACAATGTTTACTGAGGTAATAAATCAAAAGAGAAGTAGAGTCATTTTCTCATAGATTTCTATAGAACCAGAGGAGTCGCCCCCTGATGGACACTAGAGAGAATGCAGTTTTAAGACACTTCCGCATCGGCTTCACTTGGCAGAATTGCTTGGTACATCATCTAAAAGATAAATAAATAAAATGAACATAATGGATCCATCAATTGGTAGAAGAGTAAGTTAAACAAATTATGTTTAGAACAAGTTCAGTAAGGGGCCGTCCAGAGTTTTCAACATTTTCACGGTCGTACAAAGTGTACGACGGGAGGGAGGGGGGGTGTCAGTCATGTACGACTTTAAAGTTTCGTAAAATGTCGATATTTTTCGGTGAACGTAACTTGAATTTTTTTTTTATAATTGAAGATCTCGGGCTCAAGCGATCAGCGCCGCGTTTTACCGAGGCAAGGACGATAACAACAACAACATTGGGGGGAAATTGCACCAGTGCCCGGTGTGCAGTGAGCTGTTCCCGACTCGCTATCAACTTCTGAAACATCAGAAACTGACTCAGCACAAACTAAAAAAAGGAAGACCTTCAAAGCTGTGAACATTATCAACTATTAAAGGTTGTGACTTGAACTACCATGAACAATAGGACAATAATTGTCTTTTGTGACTTGAAGTACCATGAACAATATTAAAACATCATAATTTGTTTATGGTTGGCGACATATATATTGAATACTTTTTTCCAGGTCTGTTGTAGAGTGTGGGTTGCACTTTTAAAGTGGTTAATAATACATTGTTGGATACATATCTTCTATATACATATTATTGTGTTTGTGTCTATAGTTGGGACTCCTAAAATCTAGACCACTGTCATGTAATGTGATAAAAATGTTGATATGTACTACTTTGGGGGAGGGGGGGGGGGGGGTCTGGAAAAGTAGTACTCTTTGTACTACTGTGAAAATGTTGATAACTTTGGATGACCCCTAAGGTCAATTATTATAACAGGTTTGATTTGTTAATCTTGTTCTCTATTTTAATTTTTTTCCATTCATTTTGTCAGATAATATGAATTAATATTGTTTTATTTGACAGATACACATGCTGACACTGTTTAAATTAGTTAGTTACTGTGAGAAACTTAACTGGTTATTATGACACAGTCTCAATTAAAGACCCAGATCCGGCTTCACCTCAGCCTCGGACCTGCAGTCAGGAGCTCCGGAGGGAGGAGGAGAGCTCAGCTCCTGGCAGCAGCAGCGTCTCCTCCTCCACCATACAGTGTGATATAATTATCAAAACAGAGGCTACCTGTCAACTCAAACCCCCACCATAAAGCAATGTGTTTCAGGTCAAACCTTCAACACCAACTTGGACCAGAAGTCCTTCAAGTGCTCAGGAAAAATGGGAAAGTTGAACATCTTCAGTTCCATCACAACAGGGGAAAAACACCATCTGCTGAGGAAGACAAAGGAAGACAAAGTGCGATACCACTGAAAGCTCCAGAACAGCTACTTCAGATTGAAGATCAAAACCTTACCTGACGAGCGGCAGGGGGTTTCCTGTGACTCTGCACTCCAGACGAATGGGGCTTCCCTCTGCCACCTCCTGGCTCTTCAGCTTCTGGTGGAAGCAGGGAGGAGACAGCGATCCATGTGCCGCCGGAGCTCCGGAGAGCTGAGACCCAGCGTTAGCCGGCGGACCCGTCGGGCCTCCGGGCTGAGGCTCCAGGTTCACGGTCTCCGCTTTCTGGCAGGGAGGCAGAGCTGGAGTGGAGGCCGAGCCCTGAGGGGCTGGTCGCCGACTCCTCGGAGTCAGGTAGCCGCTGTCGGGAGAGGACGAGTCCTCCTCCGCCTGCTGCTGCTCCAGGTGAGCAGAACCTTTGAAGATGGACGACAGCTCCTCGATGAACGTGGCGGCTCGGCTGCAGAACTCCGTGGCGGAACCGGCCCGATCGTTCAGCTCCAGGCCTTCGTGGACCAGCCGAGGTTTGTCCTGCTTGTAAACCGGCTGCATCGGTTTGCGGCGGGCGACCTTCTCGGCAGAGGCCGGAGCCTCAGCGGACACCTGTAGGGGTTTGTTTAGGGGGGCGTTCTGACTGGAAGAGACTTCAACTGCAGCACCCTCGGGGGGCACAGACAAGGGGGCTTTGGTCTGGTACTGCACGTTTGGGCTTGTGTAGAGGTTTTCAGTAGGAAGGGAGGGGACAGGTTGGAGAGCCGGCTCCCGGGATGTGGGATTAGAAGAGGGTCCTGGATCTTCAGACTCCAACGTGTCGCCAAAGGCCTCCAGGGCCAGGTCCAGGCTGCGGTGTATCTCCTCTGCACTCAAGAAGGCAGTGAGATCTGCAAAGTCCCCGTCTCCAGAATCCAGCTCTGTAACCGAGTCCAGGTAGAGCTCCCCGTCAGAGGACGCCTCGGAAAACACCCCCCCATCGCCCTCCAAGGTCCCGCCTCCTGCCGGGTCCTTCAGCAGCTGAGAGATGGGGAGCGGCGGATTCCGACTCCCGTCCTGCATCCTGAAACACACATGGACCGTCATTTACCCGGCAAATCACACAGTTTATAGATTAGTAGACGAGATGACGGTCAGCAGGAAGAAGAGGAGTCGAGCTTGAGATATAGACATCACAATAGTGACTCGTTGGCTCTGGCAGGATGACTCAGCGTTTTCTGGACTCAGTTGGTGGGTGTTAGTGGAGGCCTTTCCTCCATTTGATCCCATCACTCTGTTCTGTGTTGCACTTCTCTCACATGTGTTGGACTCCACATTAAATAAGGTTGAGATTTAATTAGTTTTTTTAAATTAGTTTTACGGTTGTTTACCTTTTTGTCTACAAAAATAATGGGAATAATAATGTAAATGTTATTTTATTCAGAACAATAGGAAGTGAAGGAACGCTGATGTTTTTCTTTTCAAAACAATCACTGGTTAATTTTCTGTCAGTCGACTAATCAGTTAATTGACTGATCCTCTCAGCTTGGATGTAATTACTGATACTATGGATCAGACGAGTATTGGCCATAACACTGATATTTAAAAATGAGATATTAATATCATGTTAATAATACACATATGATAATATTGTGTAAATAATCCAGCACCTCTTAAATCATTTTATATATGTTACGGCTTAACTAACAATCGTTTTTTAAATTAATGAATCTAACGATTGTTATTTTGATCAGCCGATTGATTTAACGAGTCATTTATTGATTATTCTGAAGATTATTTTTATAATTCCTGATTAATCTAACAACTAATTCACCCCTAATAGATTCAATATTTTATTCCATCATCTTCTTTTAAAAACAAACAAATGTAACAAGATTATTTGTCAGATGATCAGAAAAATACTGGACCTTAAATTCAGAAGTATTGCTGTGATACACAGATGAATTTAATCTCTGTATCTCATAGCAAACCTGCAAAAAGACATATTTTACTAGTCAACGTTAATTATCCAGTCCTGGTATATAAAGTTATGATGACAGACTCTCTCTCCACCTCCCTACACTTGTATTTTGAGTTTAATTTAATTCACCAAAAAGAGACAAAACAGTCAAAGATGAATTTGACTGTTTTCAAATCCTCTATAGATATCATGATGACAGCCCTATAGATGCTACAGTAGGTTATACTGAGGGATGTTATCACATAATCCATACCCAACAATGTACATAGTGTACTGTACATGTGCTCTACATGTACTGTATGTACTCTACATGTATGTACTCTACATGTACTGTATGTACTCTACATGTATGTACTCTACATGTACTGTATGTACTCTACATATACTGTATGTACTCTACATGTACTGTATATACTGTATGTACTCTACATGTACTGTATGTACTCTACATATACTGTATGTACTCTACATGTACTGTATATACTACATGTACTGTATGTACTACATGTACTGTATGTACTCTACATGTACTGTATGTACTCTACATGTACTGTATGTACTACATGTACTGTATGTACTCTACATGTACTGTATGTACTCTACATATACTGTATGTACTACATGTACTGTATGTACTCTACATATACTGTATGTACTCTACATGTACTGTATGTACTCTACATATACTGTATGTACTACATGTACTGTATGTACTCTACATGTACTGTATATACTACATATACTGTATGTACTACATGTACTGTATGTACTCTACATGTACTGTATATACTACATATACTGTATGTACTGTATATATATGTATTGTTTTCTGTTCATTCTTTGAAAATCACCTGACCTGTTTATACCATTAATCTATTAAATACATTCCAAACTAAAATCATGACATTTTTATATTGAAGTGACGTAGATTGAATCTTTAAACCCAAATCTACAATGAATGTGGACCTCATGTATTAGTCTACACATAGTATAACGGTCTCAGATGTAAAATAAGGTCAGACTCTGTTTAAATGTCTCCTCAGCTACTCCAGACGTATTAGTATGTTGTGATCCTGTTGGTGAAGACACACGTATGACGCAGAGTGACACTCGGAGCCTCATGGCGTCCCGGAGACCAGCTGTTGTTATTTTTAATCCCCTGGGCTGTGTTTCAACAGCAGCAGCAGCGAGCGCAGACCCCACCCATCCGGAGCTTGAACCTCTCGCACAGGTACGACGGGATCGAACGCTCACAGTAAAAGCATTAAACAGACGATGTCTCTCAAACGCCCCATCGTCTGAACAATAACAACAGCACGGTGCTTATTAAATATTAATGTGGAAAACATTGCGACTGATCGTCTGTCCTGTCAAAGTTTCCACTAACTCTTATTATTTCCAAGATTTCTCACGTCTTACTAGGTTAACTTCAATATTTATTGTATCTTATGTATCTATTTTCATAGTATTTGTTATATTTAATACAAATACATAGTTTAAATTGAGAAAGAATCAACATGAGAGAAGAAACTGTAGACTGATACTGTCTATTAAGGCTACATTTAAAACAGCTCTACTGTTACTCTAAATAATTTAGATCATACTCTTCTTCATAAACACTTAAGAACCAAACCAGTATCAATAAAAACAAACCTTAAATTGATCTGTTTGTCCAAACGCTTCCTCCTGGTTTTGTGGTTCCAGGTTCGTCCTGTTTATGAAGTCAGAAAAGAGACAAAAAGGAGAGAAAAGCGTCTCTTTCCAGAAGAGCAGCGTTATTGGTGGGACGGTCGGCAGGATCTCTCCGGTTCAGGGTCCAATTGCGTACTGCCTCTGCAGTGGCCTGCTGTCCCATCTGTCCCGGTCCCTAACGGCTCGCTGTGTGGGGCTATATTTGGCCCGCGGCTCAGGTTTCACCGCCAGAATATTGGCAAGAAGAGAGAGTGTTAAGGTTAGTCCGGGGGGAACAGAAGGTAGCGGGGACATTTGTACAGAAACAAGTCTTCATTCATGAAACGCAATAAACGTTATGTTTGACACACACACAATATGCTTTTATACATTTTTACAATTGGGGTTTTAGGCAATAGAGGCTCTCAATGTGCATTGGCCCCCTGTTACAACCACAAGTTTTGGGTAATGATGAGATACCAAGCATCCTGCAGAATAAGTCAGTAATTGGATGCTATTATTTGTCTAATGAAGACGTTCAATGCGACACAGTGGAGGGACGGCAGCTTGTCCACTGTGTGCAGCTGAGTGGACGCCATGACCCCGGACCACCCACTGGTCTGTCTCTCCTAACGGTAAGTTATCTTAAAGGGGAACTACGCCCATTTTTACAATCCATACATGTTATTCCTATAATCTAAGATGGTCTCAAAGTATTAGTAAACATGAACAACTCTCTCCCAAATCCAAAAACTACACTCTAATATGTGATGTTAGACAAGGAATTGTGAAAGATGTCATCGATGACACTCCTCGTGTTTCTATTCAATTGTGAAGCTTATTTTTGAAATGTGGCACAAAAAAATGTAAAGCGAATTAGGTGCGTTTCAATCAACTGGTTTGGAGCAAATAAACTAGTTTAGTTTGGTTGTTGGTGCCAGTAAACAAGAGTAGAAGAAGAAGTAGAGGCTGCAAACAGGCTGCAAACCTCCGGTTCTGCCGAGTGAAAGCCGATGATTCATGTCTTAAAGCTGCATTCTCTCTAATGTCCACGAGGGGGCGACTCCTCTGGTTGTATAGAAGTCTATGAGAAAATTACTCTACTTCTCTCTTGATTTATTACCTCAGTGAACATTGTAAACATGAGTTTATGGTCTCAATCTCTAGTTTCAAGTCTTCTTCAATACAGCATGATGTTCATTTAGTAAATGATGGTCCATTTAGAGTCAAACAGACCATAAAGCAGGGTATGCTTTAGGGCGGGGCTACACAGTGATTGACAGGTCTCTACCAGAGACGTATACGCCGTCTCTACGTCACTCCTCCTCAGTCCAGATATGGTCACTTCCTGTTCACTGGTTGCGGAAAAACAACATGGCGACGGACGTAATCCAAGATGGCGACGACAAATTCACTGAACTCGAGGCTTCAAAACATCAGTTGACGAACCAATGAGTGACGTCACGATGACTACGTCCACTTCTTATATACAGTCTGTGGTCGGGACACACAAATCTGGTTTCTGGCTTTGAAAGAGAGAAGCTCATGTTCACAGATATTTGTTAAACTTATCTCGGCCTTATTGGATTTCTTGATGTCGGTGGTGTTGCCCTTTAAAATGGATCTGGGGGGATTTACTAAAGACTAGTGCTGCCTTAAGGTTCACCATTGGGTTTGTTTAAAGTCTGTTCCACTTACATGTATAAAGATTGAAATAATTCACAGATCCGTAGCATTTTAAACTCTCTGACTTCGACTAGACTGAAGACTAAACTGTGTGTCAGAAGGACAAAAGACACTCGAGGACCAAGCAGCCTCACTTGGTCTATTTCTAGTCCACTATCACACTTTGTGCTGTCACAGCTATTCTGGCTCTTCATCAATCTACTGATTACAGTTAAGTGCCAGTGATAAGTTCAGATGGAATTTATCTGCTGCACACACACACACACACACACACACACACACACACACACACACACACACCTCTAAATATTCTACTTGTTCGTCACCACTCTCCTATTATTAATACCTGATACCAAAGTATCACTTAAAAATAACTGCATTATTTAGTGGTGACTTCTATAACGTAAAGACTTTGTATCTGTGCTGTGATCCACTGTATGTAAGAATAGTACTGGAGCATTTCCAACACTATTCCTCACAGCACAGATTATGTTTACACGTGGCCTCCATGCAGGATTTATCTTTAGTGTTTAACACATATTACTGGATGCTAACTGGATATTAGACCTGTGTTGCTAGCATGGTCAGACATCAGCTCGACACACAATGGGTGGATTACAAAAAGAACATATCTGATAGACTGTATTATTTTAGCAGTAAAGACAACGTAGGCTGTGCAGCTATATATATATATATATATTTATATATATAGAGAGAGAGACATTAGTATATATCATATACTGTATATCATATATATTAGTATATATCATATATACTGTATGTATATATTAGTACATCATGTCAAAGAGTCATGAAGGTTAAGGGTTTATTTTGTATTGTCTCACAAGGAGAAAGTATCTTAGATTTAAAGAATTACTGCACAAAAAGTACAAAAGTCTTGAGGGCTGAAGTTGTCCCTTGTTCATATAGGTTTATATTTGTATTCTATTGTTTTGTTGTAATCTTTAATGAAACTCTGGCACAAGAATTTCCTTCAGATTAATAAAGTTATATCTTATCTCATCTTATCTTGAAAGAAGTTTAGACTCCCTTTGACAGTTTGCATTTTGACTGTTAGCATTTAACTTTCTGTACAAACGCAATTCCACCGTTTGGCCAGCAGATGTCGCTGTTGTAAACGCCAAATGCTTCCAAACAATCAACAACAATAAACTATTACAACAACAATCACATCACTGTGGCTCCAGACAGTGCTTTTAAAAATAAGCCTCGTTTCACCATCACACATTGTGTTATCTACTTCCTGTTCATAGACTGCTACTATAACCAGTAGAAGTGTACCAAGCCATTTACGAATTGCGTTTTCCCCTGTAAATAGATTTGTCCTCTCACGCTTCCCGTTGCGCCTCAGTGATTGGTCGATTGGAAAAGAAATGGCGCCGTCCGCGTAATTGTAAAAAACATCATGAAGAAAACGTAAATCAAGTGTTTCGCCGGGTGGATTAGAGTGTGTTTGACGTTCTAATATAAAACAACGGTATGTTACAGTTATAATGTCTTCATCTGTAACATCCAGCGCGGTTAAACAAGACACGAGGAGTTATCTACAGTAGCTTTGTGTTAGCTTAGCTAACAAGCCTGCTAGCATCACAGCTAACGTTGGAACAGAAGATCTGTCAACTGTTAAAGGTGAGGGGACTGATAATTAATATTATCCTCTTATTATGACACCTTAAGGAGACCTTTAGGTTTTAATGTTGTCAGTGATGTTCACTGTGTGTTTCTCTGGTTTCAACATGTTGAAATCACCTCCAGCTTACTGATGTTATGCTGACTTTAGACATTGTTATCTCCTCAGTGGCTGAACGGATCTTAATGTATACTTACCTGTAATATCTAACTCTTTAAGGCTCACGTGTCATTCACTAAACAGAATAGAGTCAGAAGTGGCTAAATTACTTGAATTAGTTCAACAGTTGTAGTTAAAAACAAGCTGCAATGTATCAATACATCATTAAATCAAACAAAACGGTAATATACTACCAGCAGCTTATTGTGTATTGATGTTTTATTTGTTTGGCTACTTGGAGAAAATTAAAGAAAAATGAATATTTATTTTTTACATAACTATGAAGAAAAATGTACAGTGTGTGTATGTGTTATATTAAGGGAATACAGAGCTGGGTAACATAGCACCCTGTGTACAAAGGAACATAGGAACCCACCTGCTGCACACTTCTTTTTTTTACATTTGAGCTGCGTTCCAGTTGCACATCTCCTAGATTAACGTGCATTGTCCAAAATCCCGAAATAGTCTATTTGAAAAATCATACAAGACAAAGAAAACCAGCGACAATTGCTCAAACTATTAATAAATCATGAAAATAGTTCTGGTTTCAATTTTCTGTTTCCGTCGCAGGTCATCCAGTTCTACTACGGTTTCTAAAGGAATCACATCTCCTCTGTTTAGCTCCTCTTCACTGGCGGCCTGTCCACTTAGATCTTGACTTTGAAGGCCCTGCATGTTCTAACTCCTTAGGTACCAACCTGAAGCCTGAGGTCCTCTGATAACCCTGTTAGCTATTCTTGGTCGTGGCTGAAGACTAAGCGTGACGGGCCGTTTGCTGTTAGAGCTTAAACCCTTTGGAATTATATATATTATATATAATATATATATACATATATATTATATATAATTACATCAAGAACTCTGACTACAAAACTCACTGACCTTTTTTAAATCATCTCAAGACTCACTTGTACCGTTTGGCTCTTTCTTTATTATTTGTTCTGTGTGTGATTTTTATTTTCATTATTGTCTGTGATCTGGTTATTAATTGTTCCTGCTTTCTTTTATTTTTCCTTGTTTGTGAAGCACTTTGTAGCTGTAGTTTTGAAACATGCTATATACATGAAGTTATTATTATTAATATCATAACTACATAAAGACACAAACACAACAAAGAGTCAGCTGTGTGGTCTTCCTCAAGCAATAACAACAGGATCTTCACATCAGAGCATAACTTACATTTTCTTTAGTTAAGTCGTCCAAATCAACGTCTGTTATTTATGTTTTTTTATTACTCTTCTCGTTTCTCAGCACTCAACATGCCGGCCTTCCGGCAAGTTGGAGAGAAGCAGCTTCCCAACCCGGTGCTGTGTATGGCTTGGTCTCCTAAAAGGGATCTCATCGCTCTGGCCAACACAACTGGAGAGGTGCGCTTAAAAAGCTTTTTTTTTAAATCCTGAAACATGTCTTATTATCTTTTATGGTTTTGTAATTTATGGTTCATGTTTTGTCCGTAGTTGCTGCTACATCGCTTGGCTAGTTTCCAGCGTGTTTGGAGCTTACCCCCCAGTGAGTTTACTGGGAAGGAGATCACTGCACTGGCCTGGAGACCTGATGGCAAGAGTAAGGAATGACTGTGTACCTTTTTCAGCAGAATCACTAAGATCGTTTGTTGTTGACGGGAACATGAAGATGTTAAACTTTTATTCCCTCTTTCATCTCCAGTTCTGGCCTTCAGCCTCGGAGACACGAAGCAGGTGGTCCTGTGTGGTGTGGAGAAAGCCGAGATCCTCCATGTGTTTCCAATGCAAAGCTCAGTGACCTGCATGCACTGGATGGAGGTGACGGAGGAGAGCAGGTGTGCACGAGGCTCGGGATCAAACCAGTGGCACGAAGAACGTCTGGTTCTCTAGAATAACGTGAACGTTTGGTGTTCTTGCTGTTTCAGTGCCCTCAGCTCCTTCTACAACTCGGAGGATGAATCCAAACTCTTTCTTCCCAAGTTGCCGACACTCCCCAAGAGGTAACACTGACACGACCTGCACATCCGATCATAAGAAAGTAATGCTTTGTTGACTGAGTAACATCTGTTTTTCCTCAGCTACAGCACAACTTCAAAGATCTTCAGGTGGGTTTGTTTTTTTAATGCAGAACTTCTTAGTAATAATTAGTCTGATATCAGCTGTCTACTGCTGACAGCAGCCTTATGTGTTTATCTGTGTGTGTTGCAGTGAAGAAAAGTCTGATGAGATTCTGAATCTCATGGGAGAAGTCAGGTAAATTTAAGGCCAACACACAGATTCTCTTTAATTCAGCTTTCTTTTTTATTTTGCACTGTAAAATGTTTCTCCACCACATTGTGTTTCCCTGCAGACTGAACGTACTTGTTCTTGGAGGAGACTCTGGCTTTGTGGAGCTTTATGCTTACGGGATGTACAAGATCGCTACTCTATCAGGGGTAAGGAGCTCTTGTTCTCCGTTACATCTTTAAGTTTACGTTAACAGAATATTAGCTGGCAAAATAAATTGTGCAGAATTGTGTCATGTGCCAGAAATGTAACTTAACATGGATTGCATCTTGTAATAAACTTCTCCACGGCAAACGTTGGCCTCAACAATTACTGTGGAGTTGAATCATCACTTAGTGATCACACAGTTTAAACAAAATGTAAACAATCACGTCAATCACAAAGCAAATACAGAGTTTAGACACGTCCTGGAAAACCTGAAAGACTGTTTTTGAACTGGAAACTTAACTCGTGGAAAATGAGAGAAAAAGCCAAAATGTCGTGTCGTCAACAAAACTGTCCCAGAAAAGTCCTGGAAAATGATTGAGAGACAGAATTATTATCAGCTGCATGTTTAGGGATTATACAAGGAAAATTAACTAATAATAAAAAACATTGGTTTCATACCACCATGAAGAGCTTATTTAATTAGCGTGGTGAAGTTATGGAATAGTTTAGATGAAGAAATTAAGCAAAGTACAAATATAAATCAATTAAAGAAAATGTATAGAAAATCTGATTTTGAGAGGTACAAAGATGATGTGAGATCGAGATGATTATTATACTCCTGTTCAGAAATATATTTATTAATTCTTATTAATTTAGAATTTACATTTTATTGTATTGGTTCTTTTGTTTTCTTATTATTCGTTACATTAATCAAATCTAATGTTTTTAGATAAGAATTCTGAAGTAAACACAAAACAATTTGTCCCAGTGGCACAAAAATGACGACGTTTGAAAGATCTTGAATATTAAACGTCCACAAATCACATCTGAAGACGACAGCGATCCATTCAGTGCTTCTAACTCTTTTCATTATGTAATCTCAGGTGTCGGGAACCTGTCGCAGCCTGAGTCTGTCCAGCGATCTCAAGTCTTTGTCCGTCATCACAGAAGTCCGGTCAGCTGACAACAACTCACAGATCTGCTACATCCAGGTGAGGCGGAGGATTTGACTTTCTGTCTCTCTTCATGTCCTTCGTCATCTCTGCTCTAACATGCATTTTTATGTGCTTTTTTGTATTTTTGTCTTGCAGCTGGATACGAGGTTGTTGTCAGACTGTCTGCCCGAGGTGACCAGGATGGCACGCAAGTTCACCCACATCTCTACACTGCTGCAGTACCTGCACCTCTCACTCACATGCATGTGTGAAGCCTGGGAGGACATCCTCATGCAGATGGATCTCCGACTCACTAAGTTTGTTCAGGTCAGTGGTTGATACCACGTCCTCCATCAATACCAGTCAACACTGGAGGCCCCCAGGGCCGTGTTCTGGGTCCCTTTTATTAGTGTTGCACGGTACACCGACACTAGAAAGGTATCGCAATATCCCGCCATAAGAAACGGTACAATGTCACATTTTATTAGTAACAATCCGTGCGTGCGTGCGTGCGTGCGTGTGCCAGCGCTCTGCTTCCACTCGCTGCAGGCATAGTGGGCGTGTTTTTCACTCATATCAAATACAATTGCTCTTGCCGATTAGGGGTGGCTGTGGATCAGAGGTAGAGCAGTTCTTATTCCAATAGAAAGATCGGCGGTTCGATCCTCAGTTCTTCATGTCGTAGTGTCTAAACTCCAAATAGCCCCGCCCTAAAGCATACCCTGCTTTATGGTCTGTGTGACTCTAAATGGACCATAATTTACTAAATGAACATCATGTTGTATTGAAGAAGACTTGAAACTACAGATTGAGACCATAAACTCATGTTTACAATGTTTACTGAGGTAATAAATCAAGAGAGAAGTAGAGTCATTTTCTCATAGACTTCTATACAACCAGAGGAGTCGCCCCCTGATGGTCAGTAGAGAGAATGTAGGTTAAAGACACTTCAGCATCGGCTTCACTCGTCAGAACTGGAGGTTGCCGCCTGGTACCGTGGAACCCATTTTCATTTCGATATCATGTCATGGTTGGTACTCATGGATGCCTTCGGCCATCTACTTTATATGACACCAGTATCTTCACTTAAACTTAAAAACCTGCTGAATCTGGTTTGTAGTCTGAATCGGTTAAAATAAGAGATTACATCAAATGTCTTCTTTCCTCCTGTTTTTAGGAAAAGAACACAAGCACTCAAGTTCAAGATGAGTTCCTAGAGCTGCTGCTGTGGGGACAGTCAAGGTGAGAGAAGAGGCCGTTTCTATTGTAAGTAGTTGTAATGTTGTAATGCTCAGAAAGTCCTGCAGGTGGCGGCAGAATAATATGTTTGTCTGGTTAATCTGCTCTTTTGATTGGAGGTATGATTGTAATGTTTCTCACCTCTGGCTCTCTGCTTTCATGTAGCCCTGAGCTACAGGCTCTCCTCATGAACCAGCTGACCGTCAAGGTGAGAGAGTAAGAGGTGTAAATGCTCCTCTCGCTGTTCCTACTTCCTTTGATCTGCGGTCCAGATCAGATTTGAAGGTTTGTGTGTATTCTGTTTTCATCACAGGGCCTGAAGAAGCTCGGCCAGTCCATCGAGTCGTCTTACTCCAGCATCCAGAAGCTGGTGATCAGCCACCTGCAGAGGTATGTTTCCATCCTTTCACTTCTCCTCAAAGCTGCTGGATACCTGAGATTTCTCTGTTAAGACGTCTCCCTTCCCTTTGCTCGCTGCAGTGGCTCTGAGGCTCTGCTGTACCACCTGAGTGAGGTGAAAGGCATGTCTCTGTGGAAGCAGAAGTTCGAGCCCCTCGGTCTGGATTCAGCAGCTATAGAAGGTGCCGTGTCCCCCAACCTGCACCAAAAACATCTGTTTTCTGATCATCAACAGCCACATGATGTGTGTTTTATGTTCTCAGGTGCTATCACCGCTGTGGGCTCATTTTCTCTGAAAGCCAACGAGCTTCTGCAGTGAGTTTAATTAACGTTCTTTAATTAACTTCTCTCTCGTACAAATTTCAATCCGACTTGTTTCTGTTTGTTGGGAAGTAATCTGGTCTCCAGCTATTTGGTCAAATAATTCATGTGTTTATTGGATTTCTTCTGCCTGTTAGATGCTGGATATGGGAAAGCTCACCAAATCATTGGTTATAATGATGTGTTTTAGAAGACTTTTCTTATTATTTACATGTTGCAAAGAATGCAAATCTATCAAAAAAACTTAAGAAAGGTGATGACTTTGCAAATTTATATTTGTGTGTAAGAAATTCAAGCAGGATCAAGAGATTTATCATTGCTTTATAAATAAACAATAACATCTTTATGACTCAATAGAGTGACCAGTGTTCCTCAATGTTTCTATATCTGTCTAAAGTTGAATATAATGTGACCAGCGATTTAAACAAATGTGTCGGCGTTTCAGGTTCACTGTGTTTTATTTTGTGTATATTGTGTGTGTATATATATATATATATATATATATCTGCTGCTGTTTGCTGTTTATGTTGTCGTTTAGGGTGATCGACAAGAGTATGAAAAACTTTAAAGCCTTTTTCCGCTGGTTGTATGTCGGTAAGAATAAATACAACACATGCGTGTTTGACTTGTTGATATGGAGACATTTCATTTTGTGTTTGTCGGTTTATTCTTGTTTTTATTCTCAGACGTTTGTTTTGTTTTTTCACAGCCATGCTCAGAATGTGTGAGGAGCATGTTCCACCAGAACTCAACAAGGTGAGTCATCAACGGTTCTGATTGTTTAATAACCGATAGAAGAGTCATTTTAACGTGCTGGTTGATCCTTCAGATGACTCAGAAGGACATCGCCTTTGTCGCTGACTTCCTGTCGGAGCATTTCAGCGAGGTGAGATCAGCGTAATGTCTCTGTGATGATAATTTAATCCATTTATTCTGTCTTTTTACAAAATGCGTTAAGTTGCTCTCTGGTTTCACAGAATGAAGAACTCTTTGACCGTAAAGGGAAGTACTTCAACGTAGAACGAGTTGGTCAGGTGAGAGGTTTTCTGTTGCGTCGCTTCACGTTTGTTTTAAACGGAGCCGGTGACTTTACAACATCCGGGTTTCTCTCCTCTGCAGTACCTGAAGGACGAGGACGAGGACCTGGTGTCTCCTCCCAACACCAAGGGAAACCAGTGGCTCAAGTTTCTGCAGGAGAGCACGCACCTGAAGGGTGAGCCGTCATCTTGATCATTAGTAGCTTTGTAACTCATTTTAGAGTGATGGAATGACGTTGAATAATTAGTTTGGCGATGATTTACTGGTTTTACTGATTTTACACAAATATAAACTTCAGTTACTCTCCACGTGTCACTTTGAAAACATAGTTTTTCTCTCGTGCTTCCACGGTGACCGAGAGATGTTCATTTAGAGGGTGAAGTATTCATTTTATGATATTAATGCTTTATTAACTAACAGGACTAAAATGTTTGACCGGTTTATCTAGAGAGCCCTTTGCTGTTCCCTTCATTTCCACAAAAGTCTTTGCACTTCGTGAAGAGGATGATGGAGAGCGTGATCGAGCAGTGTCTACAGAAACCTGCAGTGAGTTTTCTGTTCTGTCCTTCTTCCTGTTTTGCACCAGAACGATTAAAACATTGAGTTATGAATGTGATGGGACTTAGGACAGCTTGTTATGGCCATTGTAGGTTAAAAACCCGGGTGATGGTGGTAATATATTCTGAGACAAAACATGAGAGTTTCTGAGATTAAAATAGTAGATTTACAAGAAAAAAAACTTTATTATTCTCTGAGATTATAAAATCACAACAACATTCTTTTTATTTAAGTGGAAAATGTACACTTATTTTGTAAAGGAACCACATGGCTTCACGTTGGATCAACCTCATCACACAGTGGATGACCTCATCAAATTATACTTTATCCGATTTATCAGATAGGAAATGCACATTATCATCAGCATCCAGTCTCTGAAGAGACGTTGTCGTGACTTTGGTCCGTTCAGAAGAAGAAACAACGAGCTGATGAGGAGAAGTCTTCTGTGCATCAGGAACTGAACACAATGGAAGGATGCAGAATATCACATGTTCCTCACCAACACGTTCATGTTTATTACTGACATCTGTGGTGTGATGACGTTGATCCAACCTTGCAAAGTGAAGCGATGTGGATCCGTGACACAAAAAAAACACAATGTTCTCAAGTTTTTTCTCGCAAAATTTATAACGAAATAATCTTTGAGAATATTTGATTTTTGTCTCCTTAATGTACGACTTAAATCTCTGAAACTCTGAGCTTTTTCTCTCGTAATATTACTATTTCTTTTGTACCTACAATGACCCTGAAACGCAGTCGAAGAGGGAACCTTACACACACAGTCTGGATTCAAAACACTTTGAAATATTGATTTGAGATAATAAGAATAAGAACTTTACTGCCAATTCTGTGTGCTGACTGAAAGGCTTCCTGCAGCCTTTTAAACACACTTTACCCAAAATACAGAGTGATACAAGGAAATGTGTGTTGAAGGCACTACTGTCTTCAATGAAAGATAACTGAACATGCCTTAAACATAAAGTTCAGATGTGTTTGATGTGATTTGTTCCACTTTCTCTTTTTTTATTGTTTGTAATTTTTCTGCAGGAAGTAATTGGGAAGTCTGTAAAGCAGGCCGTGTTTTTGCCCCTGTACACCGTACCAGAGAGGTATGTCTCTGTTAATAACATGTATTATTTCAAATATGACTAAATGAATGTGATTAACTCATTTTGTTCTTCATATTTTCAGCTCTGAAAACACGCCTCGACTTTTTGAACTCCCATCTTTGTACGTAAAAGCACAAACATCCAGGTGTTTCCTGATGCTCTTGAGCAGTAAGATGTTATAATTATTATTATTTTGATATGAATGATATGTTTGGTTGGATTTCTACAGGTGGAACGACAAGAAAGCCAAAATGCACCATGTCGTGTTCTGCATGCCGGAGGTTTCCCCCTGCAAGCTCTACCTGTTACGGAGAGGAACCGACCCAAACAGGTGCGTCTGTGTGATTGTGGGAGTTTCTTTGTGTGTTTAATCTGTGTTTTTAACAACGTTTGTTTTGTTTTGCACAGACACATCCCCAACAGTGTGATGTCCATTCACCTCAGACACCATCTTGACAACGCAGATGAAGATAACGCTGCAGCCCAGTCAGTGCCTCTCATGTCACTCCTACACATCATTTGTAAAATAAATGCAAAGTACTTCCTGAGCTCCTGGAGGTGATGACTTCCATGACTTCACATGATTTTGTCTCTTTTTAGGACTAACTACCTTCACAGCTGCCTGGATGCTCGTTTCTATGATGATGAGATGCTGACTGTGGTCTTGCAAGGATCAGAAGAGGACAACAGAAGGCGTGTGCTGGCTCAGCTTCCTCTGGCTTCAGCGCTGAGCTGTGAGACGGAGTTCAGCTGGCAGCCGAACCTGAGGTGAGTCAGGATCAGTGCGGGTGGATTTAAAAATGTCGTTCTATTATTTAGTTTGGGTCGTCCTCTGAGGACGGCAGAGATGAGGCATGAGATGCTGCTGCATAATGTCACTCGTGTTGTCAGGTTGGACCAGCAGAGCAGCGCCATCCCGAGTCACGGCCTGGTTTTGGGGAATCAGTGGCGTGAACTGGAAAACATGAAGGCTCAGTTTGTAGCCGTCAATGGGATCCGCAAAGTGGCCTGTGTGGTAAGTTAACATTATATTCTCTTTATATTTTTACCAGACGGCAACTGCAGAGTGAAGTCAATGCTTCATGTGTTAAATCTGCATTCTCTCTACTGACCACCAGGGGGCGACTCCTCTGGTTGTATAGAAGTCTATGAGAAAATGACTCTACTTCTCTCTTGATTTATTACCTCAGTAAACATTGTAAACATGAGTTTATGGTCTCAATCTCTAGTTTCAAGTCTTCTTCAATACAGCATGATGTTCATTTAGTAAATGATGGTCCATTTAGAGTCAAACAGACCATAAAGCAGGGTATGCTTTAGGAGCGGGGCTATTAGGAATCAAAGCGTTAGAACCGCACAAAAGTCGCCAACAGACGCCGGCCGTTTCTCAATATTGTTCGGGGAGGTCCGAAGGTTAGGATTGTCCTTTGGGCAGTGAGTCTCATAACAGTATTCGCACGTTTTTTTGTTCCTGGACTTATTTATGGAGCTACAAACTACAAAAAAAGTAGAGGAAGTTATCGTCTTCTTTCCCAGGATTTATTCAGATTAACTGTCACTAAAGTCCGAACTGAACTGGGGAAATAAAGGAGTTTAAGTACGACGCTCGCTCTTCTGGAGCCGGTCTCATTTGTCTCATTTAAAGTGATTCTACATGATTTGGAAGTCGGCCCATCTGGCTGTAGATGTTTTGAATGTCTTTGGATATCTTATAATTCTCCTATTTGGTCTTTGTTTTCATTTTAAATTGTTTATATATTTGTTTTGGCCTGTCTTGGCTCAATAAGTCTTTTACTCCTGGTTAAATAAAGATTTTTACTTAGTGTGTGGGGACATTGTTGAGTGGACTGTGCTGTAATATTCCTCTATTTGTTCCAGGCATCAGTAAGATCAGCTGATCCATTGATTCCTGTGAATGAACGTCGTCTCTGAACATTAACGTTTTTCTTTCCTGGCAGCTAAGTGCCAATCTCAGGCACATCCGTGTTTTTGAGATGGACGTAGAGGACGAAGACGACGAGGGAGCCGAGTCTCAGAACGCCAGCGCCGACCAGGACGGACTGGACACCACGATGGCCAGCGAGGGTCCGGAGGAGGAGAGCATGGAGGCTAAAGGTGGAGAGAGAGGAGGCGATGCCTTTAGGAAAACTGAGGAGCAACTGGAGTCAGAGGAAGCTCTTTAACTCCGTTAAAAGACTGAGACACAGAAACGAGCTACGTACATGTGACATTTGTTTTTGTATCTGAAAATAAACACAAATAAACAGGTTTGTGTTCATATTCGTTGAAGCTGTTGATGATTTTTTTCGGGTTGTTCGTCCGTACGCGATATTTCAGGAACGCCTGGAGGGATTTTATTCAAATTTAGCGCATAAATCCACAAGGATTCAAAGATGAACTGATTAGAGTTTGTCACTGTGACCTCACAAAACACACTTTTTGTCCATAACTCAAGAATTGATATGCTACACATAACAGGATAAAATTATGACTTTTTGGACAGACATAAATGTAAACTTCAACTAGACTGGTTGGCGGAGGAATACAACCTTGAGGGGGTAATTCTAGCTTTGTAGTAATGTAAATTTTAAATAATTTATCTTTTTTTTGTCATTGCTATTCACTTTATATTTTCCTGTAGGGATGAATAGGAAAAGCACTGTATTCCTGTTGGTCAAAGTAGTTCTCAATTTACAGATTTGACCAGTGATAATATGCAATAGAATGTATTTATATTTAATAATTAGTAATAATTAATAGCCTAATAATATCAAGTGCTATCGAAGGATCCCCCTGTAAGAAATAAATAAATTCTAGAAATGAATTAGTTATAGATCTTTTTAATATTTATTTGTTTTATGAGCAACTTAAGTATTCCTGCTGTAGGTTAATTAGTAAATTGAAATATAATTAAATAAATAGTTAATTAATAAATAACTATCTAGCTGCCCAAATGCTTATTTCATTTATCTCATTCCTTATTAATTAATGTACAAATATACGACCTTTCCGTGACAAAATAATAAAATATATAACTTTATAATAACTTTCTTTATTTCAGTTCATGTTTTAAAATGTGCTACAAAAATAAACATGACGTGAACTTTTCCCCGTTGTCGTCCGTGCGCGAGCAAATAGGTGTTGGTTACGTGCTCGCTCCCGCTCACCGAGCGCGGTGACGCGCGCGCTAGCCGCCGCCTGTTGGTCTTTCACTCACACATACACAGTTGTGTGACGAGTATTATGAAAAAATGGCCTCGACTTCTTCCCGTAGCCACGACTAACCGGTAGAAGATGACGGTGTTGAGATTTCTAAGTCAGTTGAACACCAAAGCGTCGTCTTTGAACACGTAATAGACAACAGCGAGAAGTTAACCGGGAAAACAAAGAGCACTTTACGGCAGAGAAACGACGAGAAGAAAAAAACACCCACAAACCACCGCGTATTTTTAGTATTCATTTTTTTTTCTCCGTAGCGCTGGCTGGCTCTCTGGAGGAGCCGCTATGGAGGATATCAACTCAAACATCAACGCGGACTTGGAGGTGCGGAAGCTCCAGGACTTGGTGAAGAAGCTCGAGCAGCAGAACGAGCAGCTCCGGAGCCGGTCCACCACGATGCTGTCGTCCTCGTCCGGGACCAACCACCACCACAGCAGCAGCAGACCGCTCAGCGACGGTTACCAATCGTCGTTCGTCGGCACGTGCGGCTACGGCGACCTGCTGGAGAACAGCCGCTGTCTGAGCTCCAGACTCTCCTACGACGGAGGAGTCAGCTTCAGGAGGCCGTACGAGTACGAGGGAGCGACGGCCGCAACCACCACCGCCGCCTCCTCCTCCGTCTCCTCCGTGTCACTTTTCTCGGACGGCATCGGGGGTTTTACGGACGAGGCGGAGACGTCGATCCTGGACGAGGTGGACATCTTAGATCTCGAGGACATGGATTGTCTAAACGAGGACGAGGACAGCTGGTGAGTGACAACAGTCTTTTTAGGGAGGAGGTGGTGATGACAGCTTTAACATAAGATAAGATAATCCTTTATTAAATGTACAGGAATACAGCAGCATAGCATAGTGCAAACAAGAGACAGTTAAAAACAAGATCAAAACAATTATAAATAAGTAATAAACAGTAAAGAATATGAAATAAGTAAAAGAATCCACAATAACTAAAACATTTATATATATATATATATAGTCAGAATAACTGTAGTATTGCACAGTGTATTTATACTGCTCAGATTGTTTGTGTTGTGTTGTCATAACACACATGTGACAGCTGCTCTAAAACATTTGAGCTACCACGACACAAAAAACAAAACATCCTCCTCATCTTCCCTGTGCTCTAAAGTATGAAGTCATATGAATGCACTGGACGAGTCTCTCATTGTGGATCTCTCACTGAAAAAGGGTGTTGTTTGGCAAGTCACGTGGGTGTTGCCAAGCCCCATTCTCGGACTGTGTGATCATAATAGATGTAGCTTCGTCATACAGTCAGAGTCATGACCTCATACCTTCCATGCAGTGTTTTTAGGAAGGCCCTCTCTCAGCTGTCTGGACCCTGAAAGCCCTCCATCATCTGTTGCAACCGTTTTGTTGGTGTGTCTGTCTCTGTGTGTGTGTGTGTGTGTGTGTGTGTGTGTGTGTGTGTGTGTGTGTGTGTGTGTGTGTGTGTGTTGCAGCAGCCATGGTTATATAGTCCTCTGAATTTCCCCTTTAGCACACCATTTGGCATCCCTCCACCAGAGCTCTGCAGCACCTAAAGGAGGAGATGATGTGTCACAAAAACAAAAAGCTGCTCACAGCGTTGTGTTTACAAACAGTGACTTTTAAAAACATGGAAGAGGAGCCGTGTTGGTCTGTTATCATCCAGTACTCCTGGTTCTTAATCCTCTACCCAACTCATCGTGTCCGTAAAAGCCGCCCCCCCACCCTAAAGCGATGAGCATTTATGGTATTTACATAGATACTCTCTCTAGAAGTGTAATCCTTAAAACTCCAGAGTATGATTGGATTGGTGCTGCTGTCTAAATCTTGTTGCCTGGCTGGTTACATCAGCTTTTTGTTGCTTAAACAGAAAAAAATATGGTTTAATATCTCTTTGTCATGTTTTGAGTAAGTCCGCTTAAAGAGACAGTTCACCCCAAAATCAAAAATACACATTTGTCCTCTTACCTGTAGAGCTATCTATCATTCTAGATTGTTTTGTTTATGAGTTGCCTCTATTGGAGATATCGGCCGTATAGATGTTAGCCTTCACTCCGCTATAATATGACCATATGTCCCCTTTAATAATGAAGATGTGACATGTTTACATGTTGTAAATGCTAATTTGTATATGTTTAAAAGTTGCCACTGATGGCAACCAAAGGCTAAGACTTGGTTGCTAGTTGCAACTTGGCAACCCGTACTGTCAAGCCCTTAGAGACGTCATCGTTACCCGGCTGATGGCCAACATGTAGACTTGGTAAAGAGGTTTTACACACAGACTGTTTATAAGAAGTGGACGTAGTCATCGTGACGTCACTCTTTGGTTTGTGGACTGATGTTTTGAAGCCTCGAGTTCGGCAATTTGTCCGTTGCCATCTTAGCTTTTTGCCACCAGTGAACAGGAAGTGACCATATCTGGACTGAGGAGGAGTGACGTAGAGACGCCGTATACGCCTCTGGTAGAGACCTGTCAATCACTGTGTAGCCCCGCCCTAAAGCATACCCTGCTTTATGGTCTGTTTGACTCTAAATGGACCATAATTTACTAAATGAACATCATGCTGTATTGAAGAAGATTTGAAACTAGAGATTGAGACCATAAACTCATGTTTACAATGTTTATTGAGGTAATAAATCAAGAGAGAAGTAGAGTCATTTTCTCATAGACTTCTATACAACCAGAGGAGTCGCCCCCTGATGGACATTAGAAAGAATGCAGCTTCAAGACATGAAGCATTGACTTCACTCGCCTGGTTTTTACAGAAGGGTTGTTGAGATAGAAAAGCTATTTGTAATGCTTCAGATACTGACTACATGTGACTGTAATGATGGGCCGTCCTCAGAAGAGGATCCTTGTTGTCCATCTTGTTGGGACGGGTTTGTTCTTTTGGCATCTTCTATTATAATGACACTATAATAAGCAGCATTAGGGCGTAACATGAGGACGGCTACTAAAGCTCTTCCAAAGGTAGATCATATTTGGTTGAAAGCCAGCTGACTGCAGTGAAAGAGCTTCTGGCAGTCAGCACTTAGCATCTGTGTCCACGTTGTAGGTGTCTCTAAAATAATGAGCTTATATCAACAAAGAGGAACGAATACTGAAAACAGACCCACTGGAATATGACGTGTGGTATAAATGGATCGGACATGGATGCTGCTAATCAGTGGGCGTGTTTCCTTCAAGTAAAAAGAGGTTTAGACGATTTGTTCTACTTCATCAGAGCAAACTGAGTCGCTCGACATCAGACTACGTTCATACATTGCTCGCTCATGCCCAACAGAGCCACTCTCGTTATGCCCACGCTCCTTCTTCTGCTCTTTAGGATCAGATGTGATATCTGGGATTACCCAGTAGTAGCTCCTCTGACAGGATTTAAAACATGCTGCCTGCCTCTTGACTATCAATAGATGCTTGTCACACTCCCGTTGCCGCATGTGGACATGACACACAAGCTCGGGGAGTTCATGAAAGTGTTGATAGACCTTGAATAGGTGCAGACCCATGTTTCATTCTTGTATTTCCTCTGCACTCGCCCTCCTTTTGACTTTAACGTTGCTTCCTTTATGGCTGCAACAGAGCTGACAGCTGCTGACTCACATTTCTCTCCTGAGTGGAAACTCCTCTGTTGTCTCCTCTCCTCAACGCTTCAGGATGAACTCAGGTTACTTGTGTAGCCGACAAACAGGAAGTAGTGAATTCAGTCGGTTTGTTGCCTCATTTTTGTGTGTCTATCAGTATCAAGAGGGGCTCATAGTTTCAATCAATACAGCTGACTATGCACCTAACTCATTGGCTTTTTTCAAAGTGACGCTGGTTCATTCTCAAAGTTTGCTGCAGCAGAAGCTGATGGTTGCATTGCTTCCTCTTTGCTAATGGTTTGTGTTAAATTAGCTGCAACTGTAAGAGTCGAGTCTAAAAGATATCTGCAAGCCACCGCCAAGTTTTCAACTGGTAGATGAGCTTTGTCACCACTCGATTTGACAGCTGTTAACGTTAGAGCAATAACAAACAAGGTGTACGGGTATTAAAACACAAGAATATCCGTGTCTGTCTTTGTTATGATAGTGTGTGTCTGAATATAAAGTTCAGGTATAGACAGACGGCCAAAACAAGCGTCTCCTCCATTTACCAGACTGACGTCACCAGCGCTTTCCTGAAAAGTTCAGAGATTTTCAGAATCAGCTTTATTGGCCATGTATACGTACGCATACGTGGAATTTGATTCTGGTTTACACATTGCAACAAAGTAGAACAGAGGTAAGCATAAACATTTAACTACTATGTACAATATAAATATAAATATATATCCAAAAGTATAATTTCAACTTGAAGCGCTCTGAGCGGCCGCACAAAAAGAGGCGGAGCATTGAGAAAACTAGACGCTGGGTGCAGCAACTTTTTCTCTAGGCGGTTGCATACACTCCTCATTGGGAACAATTAAATAAAGGCGCTATGTGGACACAAGCTCTTATCTTTCATTGCAGCCTTCTGTGATTTAACAAACACTCTCAATCTCCTCTGAGAGCCGTCTGTGAGTCGGTCACCGTCGGAGAGAGACAACAGTTTACGTAATGATGCTCGCTTGTATTGTTTTTATGAACATGCAATATAACGTGTCAACTGTGTGTCTCCCGGTCATGTCCCCCCCACCCAGGCTATACGAGGCGAAGCTGGACAGTCCCATGCAGAAAGCCCTGAGTCCTATCGTGTGGTGCCGCCAAGCTCTGGACAACCCCAGTCCAGAGATGGAGTTAGCCAAGCGCTCCCTCATCCACAGACTGGACCTCACCATGTCAGGTAAACCACCACCGCCAGAGAACGTGAGACATGTAGTCTCAACTCAGCAGCAGGAGGAACAGGAACAGCATCAGTAATACACTCTGCTAGGCTAAAAGCTTGTGGGGAGATCATGCGTACAGTCGTGTGTCTGTCTGTCTGTCCACGGCTAATCTTGCAGGCCGCTGGACCCTTCAGTCCAATATTTTCTGTGCTCATTTATGACCGTATACCCAAGGATATCTCTTATTCATGGACTACTTTATTACCTTTATACAAACCCTGTAAAGAAAGAAGTCAAGTATTAAATGCATTATTAAGAAAAAAAAGGTTTAAAATGATTTGATTTTGCAGCAAATGATTTACCTAAATGTAGATTTGTAACGCGTGCAGTTTCTAAAGCATCTAGAAACACATTGGTCGTCTTTATAAAATCCTCTGACATGTTGGTGGTGCTTTCATCTGTGAACTATTTGTGACTTTCATGTCTGAAGAGTGGCGAGTATAAACTAAGCTTCACTCCTCTTAACCGGCCGTTAGGGGCCACAAGTGATCAACATCTGCTTCAGGAGCAAAAAGGCATTACCGGCTATCGGCTAGACTCGAAATCTGACATTGACAAAAACGTTTTGTCTCATTTTGAACCAGATCTTCTGCAGATTAATTCCACAGTCGATGTGTAAAGATCCACTAAAGTTAGACACGATACGAGAAGAAGAAATCCCCATTCTTTGGGTTATCTTCGTCGTCTTTACGGTTGTTTTGTAGAAAGTCTCCATACCTCCGCCCGTCTCTGTGTTGTTGGTCTTCTTGCAGCCAGTTTGCATGTCGATCCATTTTAATAATTGCATAACGTGAGTCGTTGGAGCTCTTTATCTGTATCATAAAAGCAATTCTAGCTCCCTACAACAATAACAAACAAAGCACAGACGGACGTATCGTTCATTAAAGGCGTTTCCTTGTGTGGGTAAGATGAACAGCGTTGTACCTGTTTGGTCAATCATTGAATATTGAATGCTGGAGGATGTAGTTTTATGACATGGCAGATGCAGATAAGGTGACTTGGGGATTAATTGCCAGTTGAGGTTTAGTACCTGAGAGTTTAGAGGGTTCGTGAGAACACGTGTGTGTGTTGAGAGTCTCTTCTTGGGATTGAAAGTGTGAAAAATGATTGTCTCCTCTTCTTGTTCCTCCTTTGGCAGCCAAGTGTGTGAAAAATAATGTTTCATTCAGACTTCACCGATGGGGAATGCAGAATATTTATCGTTTTGTCCCATACGATCTCACGAGGTGCTTAGAGCATGTTCGGTATTTATTTATTTATGTTCACATCTGTCGAAACATTTCTTCTCTCTAGTGCATCACTTTCTCCTCACCAGTCAAAGTCACAGAGAGATGTTGGTACCAGAGATGTTAAAGAGACAGCAGTGATGTTCTGTAGTGTTAGTATGAGGTTCTCCTCCACAGTCAGGGTTCTACTACAGTAGATGAGTTTATAGAAACAGACAGGAGAACCAGCACGGGAGCAAAGTAATGTTCTGCTGTGGACGTATTTTAGACTCCTAAAAGAATCTCTATCAGTTTAAGTGAACGCTATATTTAGAATGTTTTCACCTCTTTACCTTGCTGTCAGACAGACCTTTCTGAGGGGAACTGAAGCTGTTATCTATGATCTCTACAAAGACACCAGACTCCATTCACTAAAACACTGATTCTACCTCTCAGGACACAGGAGCTGATGGTCTACTGCTGCCTCCATCTGTTACTGTGTTTGTGTTGTTGAGAGACAACACAAACTCACTGTTTTTAAGGTTTATTCGGATTCAACTCTTTGTATTAATTGCTACTGACTATGTAGAAGAACCTCACTTCTAAAACAGAACCATCCTTTTTAAATTGGTCCATGTTTATTGATCCTATAAAGCACCAGAGTAGATGTGAACTAGTGGAATAAAATAACATCTGGAGCCCTCAGTGTGTTGTTGGAGTCGTGTAGTGCTGCTGTTCACGTTTAAAATCGAAGGGAAACTGGATTTTTAAATAAATGTTCCTTCTTCTTTACACTCTAAACTGATTATTAAAAGTTGTTTGTAATTGTATAAAATCACACCAACACAAACCATTATTGTAGTGATTTAATCTACAGTACATCACCCAGCTGTGCTTCATGTTTAGTCCTTTCTGTTCGTCTCTGTGTGTGTGTTCTGATCTTTAGACTGACACTAATTATAGTCGGTCCCTCAAACCCTCAGCTAAACTGAGAGGGGGGTCATTTCCATTTTGACAGCGGTATGTCCATGTGACCGTTGGATCATGTTGAGCAACAGGCTGCTGAAGGTTGTCCACTGTGGTGGATTTGATCTTCTCAGCTCTGTTGTGAAAGAGTCTGTTCAGCACCTGGACACACAAGCAGCTCCTTAATTAAACAGGAAAACAGACTTATTTTTAATAGCTGCACAATGTAAAGACTAAAAGACTAAAATACATGTTTTCTGGTATCAAAGCCGTTATAACTGATGATGAATCTCAATTAAATCAGGAATCTGCAACTTTCATCAAAATACACAAAGAATCATTTTTATTTCTTTTCTCTTTATGATGAATATTGATATGATATTATTATGGAGGGCTAAAGCTGACATAATTAAAAAATATATAAGTGACTCAATAAAACAATGATGAATGAAAATGATACATTTACACATAAAAGCCTCAATTATTGAATGAATGTGCAGGTTAATAAAAAAATAGACAAATATAATATATTTATTTATTCATTTATTTGAATAAATTAATAAATAAATAAGTATAAAAACAAGTAAATACAAAAAAGTAATTCTTCAATGAATGAATTAATTTTATTTATTATTTTTGTACTTCTATGCACCTTTGATTTATGTTCATATTAACCTGCACATTTATTTGATGAATCAGTCTTATTTATTATTTTAAAGAAATGATTGGGTGGCTTTGGCTCATGATGATGCATGTATTTATTGAGTCATTCATTTATTAACTCATTATAATGGCAGCTTTAATCCTTAGAGGACCCTGAGTGAACACATCACACTATCAGTCTAACAGCTGACTAATAGATAACTGTAGATAACTTTCCACTTGACTGTGTTTCGGGTTGTGGTGATCTCATCATTGATTGTGTGGTAGAAGGATAACGTCATCCTACTCAGTCCTGAAAATATCTCTCCTGTCACAACATCTCACTCACCCACTCCCTTCACTCCTCTCATTTAACACCCATGTGTGTCTCCACCATTGTGTCTCCACCATGTTGTCTCTTCACCATGTGTGTCTCCACCATGTGTGTCGCCACCATGTTGTCTCTTCACCATGTGTGTCTCCACCATGTTGTCTCTTCACCATGTGTGTCTCCACCATGTTGTCTCCACCATGTGTGTCGCCACCATGTTGTCTCTTCACCATGTGTGTCGCCACCATGTTGTCTCTACACCATGTGTGTCTACACCATGTGTGTCTCCACCATGTTGTCTCTTCACCATGTGTGTCTCCACCATGTTGTCTCTACACCATGTGTGTCTACACCATGTGTGTCTCCACCATGTTGTCTCTTCACCATGTGTGTCGCCACCATGTTGTCTCTTCACCATGTGTGTCTCCACCATGTGTGTCTACACCATGTTGTCTCTTCACCATGTGTGTCTCCACCATGTTGTCTCTTCACCATGTGTGTCTCCACCATGTTGTCTCTTCACCATGTGTCTCTCCACCATGTTGTCTCTACCATGTTGTCTCTTCACCATGTGTGTCTCCACCATGTGTGTCTACACCATGTTGTCTCTTCACCATGTGTGTCTCCACCATGTTGTCTCTTCACCATGTGTCTCTCCACCATGTTGTCTCTACCATGTTGTCTCTTCACCATGTGTGTCTCCACCATGTTGTCTCTACACCATGTTGTCTCTTCACCATGTGTGTCTCCACCATGTTGTCTCTTCACCATGTGTGTCTCCACCATGTTGTCTCTTCACCATGTTGTCTCCACCATGTTGTCTCTTCACCATGTTGTCTCTGTAGACCCGTTCTTTAATCCATCCACTTCCACAAAAGGCTTGACACAAAAAAGACAACAGATATATTTCTATATATTATATGTTTCTGTTACTGGACACGTGGTTTAAACATTTTAAATCGAACAAAAAGTTTTTGTCGGCTTGAGGGGCAGATTGGAGTCAAAAGAGACGACTTTTCTCATACCATCTAACTGTTTGTATCAATCTATATGCAGCCAGTACACACCTATACACGACATTCACACATTTCTTAACACGTTGTGAAGTTTGAGTGTTAAAAGTGACTGAGCTTTGTGTCTGTGCACACCCTGATTTAAATCACATCCCCAGATGACTCCGTTATGTAACCAACAGGGAGGAGATGTCAGACAATCCTGATAAGAAGTCCAAACACGTGTTGCTGAACGATTAAACAGTCTTTTTATTTTACATTCTGCTGCTCTAACAGCTGTCCTGCACATAAAAAAAGACCCAAAGTCACATAGCTGACCTGCTTTACTCCTGCTCAGAAAAGAGCTTTGACTTTACTTCAACCTCGTACTGCACACATTGTGGTATTTATCTCATTTATAAAAGCTTCTCTGTTTGCTCTTTTTCTTGTGATGTCCTGGAAGCTCTTTAAATATATAGTAGACCTTATTGTCAAGTGTTTTCAGTTCACTCTCAACATTTGCCCTCCAGACCTTTATTTCATGTCAGGCTGTTCTGTGCTGGCTTCTTTTTAGGAGGTTGTTTTTTTTTGGGCCTGTGGAAACTAGCCTGAACTTTCCATAGTTAAAATACCACGACAGAAAAAATCCTCTAATTTCATGTTGCAGTAAATGTAGAAGTGTGTCTGTTCTTCTGACTTCGTGTTTGAGGACGTGAGGATTTGAGGACGCTCTATTTTGGTTGGTCCCTGAGCTGCAGAACTTTGTTCTTCAAACCCACTTATTCAGCCTCTCACCAATGTTTTCTTATTTAGAGTTCTGTTCTTAGGTAAGAACAGAACTTCTGCACACTTAAGAGAACACTTAATGTTCACGACAAATAATTGATTCAGGTGTTTTCTTCAGTTCTATTGTTGTATATTTATTTATCATTTATACCATTATCTAATAATTATTTTCACTATGTTACCAAGCATTTTTGGTCTTTTAAAATAGATAAACACTTCACATCAATCATGTGAATTGATACCACTGATATCCAATACTTGGTGATTGATTATTCTATTTATAGGCCTGTTTCTGCACCCCCGGTCTTCTCACACAACCTCATGTCTACGCTGCTGCAACATGTTGCACATTGAGCCCTGAGGAGGAACTCCTCTTCCAGCACCAAGTAGATCTATTTACAGAGAGCGAGGAGAACCTCTGGGGACGCTTTAGGCTACGAAGAGCCGTCCTCATGGAGCTCTGCAGCAGTTTGCAGCCAGCTATTTACCAGGAAAATGTGATTCGTTATGAGAACAAAGGGGCGAACAAATCTGCGGTTTAAGAACACGTCATGAATCTTAAGACCTTTCTCAAGAACAAATGTAAGAAACAAGTTTGGAACATGTTGGTGAACGAGGCTATTAGAGTCGCTGTGATCGGACACATCGTCACCTAATGACCTACAACCAGGACATGAGTCAGCATTTTTACACTTCTGGTCCCGTAGTCTGATAGTCAAAGTGTTTTCTGAATCTGTTTTTGTTTAGATGTCTGAAATCAGGTCTGTTCAACACAAGATGAAGAGATTTAAACGTCAGTATTTCTATTCCCCCCTCTAGTGAATCTAGAAGCTTCTACGTGTCTTAAAAAGAGTCTAAATGAGACGACTAAACGTCCTCACTAGACCGTCCTCACTAGACCGTCCTCACTAGACCGTCCTCACTAGAACCTCCTCACTAGAACCTCCTCACTAGAACCTCCTCACTAGACCGTCCTCACTAGACCGTCCTCACTAGAACCTCCTCACTAGAACGTCCTCACTAGAGCCTCCTCACTAAAACCTCCTCACTAGAACCTCCTCGCTAGAGCGTCCTCACTAGAACTTCCTCACTAGAACCTCCTCACTAGAACCTCCTCACTAGAACTTCCTCACTAGAGCGTCCTCACTAGAACCTCCTCACTAGAACCTCCTCACTAGAACTTCCTCACTAGAGCGTCCTCACTAGAACTTCCTCACTAGAACTTCCTCACTAGAGCGTCCTCACTAGAGCGTCCTCACTAGAACGTCCTCACTAGAACTTCCTCACTAGAACTTCCTCACTAGAGCGTCCTCACTAGAGCGTCCTCACTAGAACGTCCTCACTAGAACTTCCTCACTAGAGCGTCCTCACTAGAACCTCCTCACTAGAACCTCCTCACTAGAGCGTCCTCACTAGAGCGTCCTCACTAGAGCGTCCTCACTAGAGCGTCCTCACTAGAACCTCCTCACTAGAGCGTCCTCACTAGAGCGTCCTCACTAGAGCGTCCTCACTAGAGCGTCCTCACTAGAGCGTCCTCACTAGAGCGTCCTCACTAGAACCTCCTCACTAGAGCGTCCTCACTAGAACCTCCTCACTAGAACCTCCTCACTAGAACACTAGTATTCTCTTTTAAATCACTTTCTTAAAACACATTTTTACAGACTGGCTTTTATGTGTGGCTTTTACTTCTGCTGATTGTATTCACGCTTCATGAATCATAAAAGTGGAGTTCATTTGTGGAGATTAACGTGCTGAACAACACCTGTAAGTGTCATCGATGTTCATTTAATTTTTGTCGAGGGAACCTGTGTGATGCTGACTTGCTGTTGGACTACAAAACTACATAATCGCTGCAGCGCTGTAAAGCATCGGTTCATGTGGACTGTGGTCCCCCCTCACCACTGTGTAGCTCAGACACTTCAGTCTGTGTTTCGTCCCAAACCACTGAGACTCTTCTACGTCAGAGGGTTAGTGTTTGTAAGCACTCGCAGAGATGTTTGTGGTGCATATTGTTTAGTCACAGCGGAGCTTGACGGACTCATTTTAATCTTGACTCTTCATGTCGGGGTTAATAGTTTCTCCTTAAATGGAAAAACAAAGCATCCGTTGTTTCAGAGCGCTCTGCGTCACAGACCTACATGTCTACATGTGCGCTGTTGACATTCCTCAGTAGAGGATGGACTTCATGGTATTTCCTAAATAATGCAGGAGGAGAGAGTGCAGAGCAGAGAGTAGGTCGCTGATGTTAAAGGCTTTCCTCCAGTCACCACCCAGCTGTGTAACCACATCCAATCAGAGAGAGAGACTCACAGACGTAAACCATTCAAACCATCCCAGTGACCAGCAGCTGGTCCAGAGTCTGATCTCATGACTCTGACCGCTGGATCCTCTCAGAGAATCACATTGTGCTGCTCTACTGTGTGAATTGAATGAACGTATTGTTGAGCGTATTGTTGAGTGTGTGCTGATGTAGTCTCTATGAGTCTCTATGAGTCTGTATCAGGCCCACACTCAGCATACGGTGTGAGAGACTCCACCAGACTGCCCAGCACACTGAGGGGCTTTCATGAGGCTGGGAACACTGGGAACACTGGGAACAGGGCGGCCGGCTTCATAGAGATCCTTTCTGGGTGCGAGTGTATAGATGTCTGTTAACACACTGAGCGTGACGAACACGTCGTTGGTTCCTCCTCACAAATGAGCATCTTGACCGTCAGTCTTTATTATACAGTATTCAGTATTCTCTTTTAAATCACTCATTAAAACACATTTATACAGACTGGCTTTTCTGTTTTATTTTTATTTGTTGTTTTTACTAAATTATTTAATTACATTTTTTTTATTGTTTAAATTAAAGTTATTATTATTATTATTAATACTCCAATAATCAATCTTGCTGTTACTGTTCTTGGCTGAGTAAGAAATGTAAAGATGATTAGTCACATTTTACTCTCTGTGGTCTTGTTGTTTTTCACTGCAATAGTTAAGTTCTGCACCTTTAGAGACAAAACAATCATAACTAGAAGTAGAGAACTCACAAATGTATTTTGTGCTTTAGGAAAGCTTAGGGCGCACCAGACTAAGTGTATTTATATATTTATATATATATCAACCTTTCAAGTGCCCACAAGTGTTAAACATTTAGGGAAAACAAGAAATTGAGGCTGCACATGCTTTACATATTGAACTATTAACATTTTTACAACCTCTGCTCTGTTCAGCAGTTCAAACATGTGACTGTTGGTCTCAGATGAATCAGTCATGGCTTCATAGTGTCATGGTTTCATGGCTTCATAGTTGTGAGCTCAGAGTTTAATGTTTTTTACAGGATCTGGTGAAAGTAAACGGTTTATTTTTGGCTGAATTTTAAATGAGAAATGGAATAAAAATGATTTTTATGAAATAATATTTAAAACTTTGATTTTGTTGCTTTTTTTGTGAAGGAAGCGTTTGTCACATATGATGCGTTCAGGGACCGTTGAAAATGTTATAATCCGACGATAATGTCTGATAATATCATTCTGTCCCTTTTTAAACCCTCCGGCAGAATTAGAAACACATAAACGTTCTGATGTGATGACTGATGTTCTGTTCTGTGACTCTGCAGCCAACAGGCATAGGAGCCTGTATGGAAGCCCCTACAACCAGCAGAGCTATGGAAGCCCGTACAGCACAAACGCAGCCAACAGCCCGTACAGCAGCGGCTTCAACTCCCCCTCCTCCACCCCCAGCAAAGTGCCCGTCGTCAGGCAGCAACTCATGCCCGTGAACGCAGGTACGCAGCTCTCTATGGTTCACTAACAACTACAGAACATCTGATGACGTGTCACTAAAGAGTTCACAGATGATTTATTTCTCACCAGCACACCAGCGGAACACATCGGCAGAGAGGAATCCCCCGGCGGTGAGCCCGCAGTCCTCCGTGGACAGCGAGCTGAGCACCTCGGAGATGGACGAGGACTCGGTGGGCTCCTCCAACACCTACAAACTCAACGACGTCACCGATGTCCAGATCCTGGCCCGCATGCAGGAAGAGAGTACGTACCTGTAGCCGTGGGGGAGGGGTACCGTCAGGATGTTATCGATACTGATACTGTGATCAAACTCCGTATGACGTCACTACCGTGTGACATCACTACCGTTACCTGACGGCTGCTCCACAAACAGACTGGTGTTCTGCTTGTTGGTCACATGTTGTGATGAACTTACTTGTGTTTGAGACGACCAGAGTTCTAAATGTTTCCTTCTCTCTGATCATGATGTGAGTCTCACGCTGTACTGAGAGGAGACAGAGAGACAGAGAGACAGAGAGACAGAGAGAGGACGTGTGGGACGTCTCACTGCAGAACTAAGATAGTACCGACAGCAGAACCGATAACTCCGTCCCGCATCAATACTCCAGGTTTTACTGATGTCGAACCAGGTTTCGGTGAACATCCCTCTGTAGCAGCGTCATCCTCAGTGGTGTTGTTCTGTGACCAAACCGCTTGTTTCATAGTGATGTAACTGTGAACGTGTCCGTGTCTCTCAGGTTTGAGACAAGACTACGCCGCCACAGCGTCCAGGAGGAGCTCCGGGTCGTCCTGCCACTCTCTGCGACGCAGCACCTTCAGCGACCAGGAGCTGGACGCCCACAGCCTGGAGGACGAGGAGGAGGCGGTGCTGCACCCGGCCTTCCACCTGCCCTCCAGCCGCTTCAGCCCCTCCCCCCGGCACTCCCCCTGCGCCTCCCCGAGGAACTCGCCCCGCTCCCGCTCGCCGGCCCGTTCCATCGACTACAGCCGCAGCTCGCCTCAGCCCGTCATCAGCCGCCTGCAGCAGCCTCGCCACTCGCTGCAGGGCCACGGGCACGACCTGCAGACCAACGTGGTGAAGAACGAAGGTGAGCGGAGACCGACGACAACGACGACGACGACGACGACGTGGGATTTCTGCTCGGTTTGCTTAATCTCTACTGTTGTTGTTTGCTGTTGCAGAAAAGCTGCGTCGCAGTCTTCCCAACCTCACACGAGCCTCAGCGGCGGTGGTCCAGAACCCCGAACCCGTCAAGAACAGCCGCAGCTGTGAGTCCAACCTGCAAGTGCCAAACGGAGGTTCTCCTCGACACCAGAATCAGTCGGCTAGTGAGTATTGAGACAGACTTTGAATCCATTTCACTGCAGAAAACACAGAAACCCTCTAAAGTTGTAAGTGAATCTTTCCATCGGTCGCTACCAGACAGTGTGGTCAGCTGACATATTGATATTTGTTTTGCTCTCCAACTACACTGAACGTTCAGGAACACGCCCGGCTGTGTAATCCCTCGTTAGTCTGGCTGCACCTTCACAACCACCACTGTGCTGCTCTGACGTTTCTGGGAATCCTCTTTTGTCTTTGATCTTTCTCAGATGTAATATCTTTTTATTCCTCTCTATCCGCCTCGGCATAACTTTTCACTTCAAAGCGACACGCTCGTCCTGCAGACTTAGAGCAGAGAAACCTGCTTTCACTGAACATTGTTAAAGGTGTAATGTTCTTTAAGAGCTTTAAGAGTCTCACCTCTTAAGACTATCCATCTGATGTGATCCTGTAACGGGGGATAAAGATAATGGCGTTGTTAATCCTGAGACGGTAATCCCTCTCTTACTAGAGACAAGAGAGCACAGGGGTCAAAGGGCAGGTTTCGTGTCTTTATCTCTGAGCGTTCATGTGGCTCTTTAAACATGACAGCAGATACTTTATGTTTCTGCTGAATCTGCACAGATTCTACCAGCTCTACTGTCCTCTTCTATCTCGAGCTTTGGCTGTTCTGGGCATGTGAGACACTTCTGCCTCTCTCACTGACTTCTCTAAAGCATGAGTAACAAAACCAGCCTCTGTTCCTCTGCTGGATTGGCTGATGAACTGTTGGCTCTCTGCCCTCCTCCCTGAACCTGCTGCTCCTCTGGATGTTTGGCTGTGGCGCCCCCTAGTGGCCTCAAACGAGCACCTCCAGGCTCCAGCCCCCCTTCTCCTCTTCCTCCAGTAACTTGGTGAAGTCTGACCTCCCATGATGAAATGTCCCTGTGTTCTCAGCAGCAGCAGCAGCTCAACTCCCGAGATACTCGAGCCCCTCTCGCTCCTCCCCGAAACCCAAACAGCACCTCCAGAGCCCGACCGCCCTGCGAGGTAACGGCCTGATCTCAGACCAGCTGGAGGCCGTGAGATCCATCTCACGCTCAGTCAGCCGCCTGTGCACTGTGGAGGGTTAGACCACTGGCTCACAGGGGGTCTGCGAGGCCTTCTTGAGCTTTCATTTAAAATACACTGTTAGCCTGCATCTCAGCATTTATCTGTCATTTATCGCTCGTTTTACACAAACGTCCTGCAGTTATTACGTCATTATTTGTGTTGATTATCAGTTGTTCTGTACTGTTGTTGTCGTGCATTAAATATAATATGAAATATGAAATATAATAAGTTATTTAGTCAGTTTAATCACTGATAGAAAAGGACAAGGTGCTCATGGAGAGTAGATGATGAAGGGACTGTTCTATAGAGCTGACGTGGATCAGAGGTTTGACGTTTGTCCTTTCTGTGAGGAATCTGACTTCAGGTTTCTCTGTTTTTGTTGCTTTCTTTGTGAGATGAAAGGAGAGAGAGGTGGAGCCGGATGTTTAGGAGCTTTATAGTGAATAGACTTTAATATTCACAGATTCACATGAAGGTTGTGTCGATGGTTCCGTTAATATGAGGAGCTGTCCTGAATATGTGACCTCCGTCCATCCGTCCGGTCCATCGGTGTGAACGCGATATCTCAGGAACACTTTGAGGGAATTCCTTCAAATTTGGCACAAACGTCCTCGTGGACTCGAGGACGAACTGTTCAGCTTTTTTGTGGTCAAAGGTCACCGTGACTTTACGTCTGTCTCCATTCTGTCGACAGTGAAATCTCTTGAAGGAAGTTCATCCGGCAACAAAACATCCACTTGGACTCACAAAACCCATAACTCAACAATTCATATGCTAATGTGATGCTAATGTGATAATATGATGAATCTTTGGACAGACATGGATGTAAACGGACTGGTTGGTGGAAACGTATCATTCTTTAATACGTGTTTATTTCCCTATTTATCTAAATACAGAAATACATTTTAATTTCTTTCATTTTCAAGTTCTATGATAGAAGCTTCTGTTTCTTTCAGTTGTATTAGTTATTTATTGATTATTGTGGCAGCTCTAGTCCTCCATAGTCCGGGTCAGTACGAGGCGGCTCACTGAAGCTCTGCATTAAGTCTCTGTTGTCTTCGTCTTGTCTAGTCCCGCTCTCCTGTTGCTTTGGAGAAGAAGGTGATTTCAGTGAGTATTCACTGAGCGCTTCTTCTAAATGTTGTGGTCTCCTCGCCGTGGTTGCATTGATGTCGTGTTATATTACGTGCTTCTGGTTCTAGTTAGTGTGTGTGTGTGTGTGTGTCTGTCAAGTTTATTTAGTAGATTCTAAACTTGCATCGTTTGATATAATTTGAGATGACCGATGTATGTTTCTATGTTTGTTTTGTGCATCATATTATTATTATCTCACAGCGTTGTGATTGTCGTCGTATTATTATTATCTCACATCGTTGTGATTGTCATCATATTATTATTATTATTATTATCTCACATCGTTGTGATTGTCATCGTATTATTATTATCTCACATCGTTGTGATTGTCATCATATTATTATTATCTCACATCGTTGTGATTGTCATCATATTATTATTATCTCACATCGTTGTGATTGTCATCATATTATTATTATCTCACATCGTTGTGATTGTCATCATATTATTATTATTATTATTATCTCACAGCGTTGTGATTGTCATCGTATTATTATTATCTCACATCGTTGTGATTGTCATCATATTATTATTATTATCTCACATCGCTGTGATTGTCGTCATATTATTATTATCTCACAGCGTTGTGATTGTCATCATATTATTATTATTATCTCACATCGTTGTGATTGTCATCATCGTATTATTATTATCTCACATCGTTGTGATTGTCATCGTATTATTATTATCTCATATCGTTGTGATTGTCATCGTATTATTATTATCTCACAGCGTTGTGATCATTCATTGTTTAAAATATGAAAACCTATAAAAAGCATGAAGCTGTCTAACGTGACGTCCGTGTCTCCAGTCCCGTCTCCCAGTAAGCTGCGGACTCCGGTCACCCCGTCTCCGCTGGCCTTGAGGCAGCCGGTGAAGGCCACGTCTAACCCCGGCTCGGCCACCTCCTCTTCCACCTCCACCCCCACCCGCTCACTGGCCCCCCCACGCAGCGGCCTCCCCCGTCCCAGTGCTTCTGCGGGAGGGGGGGGCCTCCCTCTGCCTCGCAGCAAACTGGCCCAACCTGTGCGCAGGTACGTACGCCGACACACCGCAACACTTCTGTAAACGTCTTTTACATGTTTTCAAGGTGAGGGATGTGCTTTCATTCTAACGTATTCCTTTAAAAATAAGTTTTATTTTCAACATAATCTGATGTTTTATCGACACAATCGCAATCTTTTAATGTTTGCAATAAAACAATCCAGTCGTCATATTTCATTTTATTCATCCAAGTCGCTCGTTTTACACAAACTTCCTGCAGTTATTCATCATTATTTGGGTTAATTGTCCAGTTTATCAGTTGTTCTCTGTTGTTGTCGTGCATTGAATATGATATAAAATATGTCACCTAGTCAGTTTAATCAATGCTAGAAGAGGAACCACTGGAACGGACCGCTGATGCTCATGGAGAGTAGATGATGAAGTGACTGTTGTATCAGAGGACGAGCATGCATTCATTCATTCATTCATTCATTCATTAATTCATTAATTCATTCACCAGCTTGTTGTTTCAGACTGTGAGTTCAGGTTTCTCTGTTTTTGTTGCTTTCTGTGAGATGAAAGGAGAGAAAGCGCCGGATGTTTATCAGAGAGGAGCTTTATAGTTTATAGACTTTAATATTCACAGATTGTGTCGACATGGGTCTGTCTCAAATACAATATAATAATAATATATAATAGTCGATCCAGTTTAGTTTAGTCTCTCTAACCATAAAGAGGAAGTAACGGAGCTGAATGAGCTCCACACTGTTCTCAAGTAGATGTGGATGTTTTCAAACACAAGCATTCTTCCAATAATCACTTTGTTCATTTGATCCTTTAGCTGGACTCGCTGTTTAATACAAACATGTAAACCGTTTGTATTAAAGATTTAAAGTCTGTTTCCCTTTTTTTGAATCTTTAATGTTGTCAAAGAACAAAGTTATCTCTGCTCCACAGTCAGTTTTAGAAATGTTTTAACCAATTCTTGGACTTTGGTTTCCATCAGTGGCGACGTTCACCCCAAAACAAATATCTATTTGTAATGTTTGTTGCATTAATATTTAAGTACTGCTGGTGTATGAGAGGAGGATTCATCAGAATCAGAGTAGAGACGACTTTCTGTTTCTATTTTAGAACACGACAACAGCTGAACAGCTGGTACTTTGTTTACTTTGAATAAATACACTTCAGATTAAAGTTCTGTGAAGTATCAGTTAAAACACAAACTACAAAGAGTTTTGTTCGGTTCCTCACGTGTTCATGTTTAAGCTGTCGTTTAACTGCATCGTCTCTTAACTACTCAAAATATGAGGTCAATCAATCAACCACATTTTCAGTTCCTTCAACCCTTCAGCTGATAACGGGACCACTTTAAAGACTTCGTGTTGAGCTCTGATTGTTTTGTGTTCACTCGTCACTCGTCCACTACATTGATTGCTGTGGGTATAAATACATTGTCAACTGTTATTTTTTGTATTTATAGTAAAAAGATAAAGGCTTTGAGTGTTAATAGTTCAGATAACGTGATAATCCGTCTGAATGCTTCTAGATATTCGTGTGAAACACTAACGGACGTCTCCACCTCCTCCTCAGGTCTCTTCCTGCTCCTCGGTCCTACAGCGGAGCCGGAGAGAACTGGAGAGAAGGTTGTTACTGAACCGGGGCCAGCAGGGGGCGCTCCAATCAAAGCATCAACAGCAGGAGGAGACATTACAACATGATGGCACTTTATCTACCCAGATACCTTTTACAGTGACGAGAGAGAGAGACTATGTCCCACAAATATAAATATATATATATAGTCAGAATGTTTTTAATACAAAGTAGAGGAGTGTCCGCATGGCGTCAAAGAGGACCTCCCATCACGTCCCTCTGGCTCTGGAGGGGTCCGGCATGTAGAGCAGAGAGCCCAGAAGAATGCCAAAGAAACCAGCTCGGCTCCAGCAGAGGACACGCCTCCTGCCTTTTGGTTCTTCATCACTTCATCAGAGGACACGCCTCCTGCCTTTTGGTTCTTCATCACTTCATCAGAGGACACGCCTCCTGCCTTTTGGTTCTTCATCACTTCATCAGAGGACACGCCTCCTGCCTTTTGGTTCTTCATCACTTCATCAGAGGACACGCCTCCTGCCTTTTGGTTCTTCATCACTTCATCAGAGGACACGCCTCCTGCCTTTTGGTTCTTCATCACTTCATCACCTCAGCTTCCTCCCGCTCCTCTTCTTATTTCACCTCCCTCAGGTCGAAATGTCTCCACACATTTCTCTCTTTATGCTCTGTGTTCAACAGATGTCGGTGAGCGATCTCTATGATGATGATGATGATGATGTAAATGTTAGGAGAATGGTGGATGTCTTGGAACAGTGAAAGCACCTCTTTGTGTGAGTAGTGACGTCTTGTCAAATCAGCCAGAATGTATGCACAAAGTTTCTTTTGGGAAAATAAATATTTATTCAAATTATTTAAGAAATGTGTCCAAACATCCTTATCAGTATTGTTTTGAAGATTTCAATTGTTAAAAAAAGAAGAAAGAAATGTACGTTTTAAACGTCGACTGCAAGCTAACTCTCCAAAGCGTTGTGTTGTTCTTACGTGGTGATAAACGACGACTCAGCAACGACTTCACCACAAGATTGAACTTTTTCCTCTGAAGGGAGTTCGGTTTGAAATGAGCTCAAAACATATTTAATCTGCTCCCCCATTCGGCAAGTTAAACCAAGAAACCCGATGTTCTGTCCATCATTGATGAAAGTAAGACATCTTGAATACGTTCTGCTGCTCTGAACATGAATGGAAGGTGTGCCGGTGTTCAAACTAGTGCCTATAATTTAAAGATTCACTCGTTTGTTCGTTTAGCATTTTGTGCCAATTTCTTTTGCATTTCTGCTCGATTGATTTGCCTTTTTGTTTGTTTGTTTTGTTTTTTGTAATTGAATCAATGCATTTATAATTGCTTTAAAAAAAAGAAATGTTCAAAAATGCGCCTTCATATTTATATTAAATAAGTCATTGTGTAAATGAAACTATTTATTAAAGAGAGGTGCCTCTGTCAAAGCTCAGATTCAGCGGGGAAGCTCGAAGCGAATGTTGCAAAAAAGACAAACGCACACCTTTTGTGTGAACAGTTTTTGTTATTGAACCTTTTTTTTATATCCACAACCATGACATTCAGTTCCTCGTGTAGTCACATTTCAAATAAAAGATGAAAAGTTGTCTTCTCGTTTTGCACTTTTTTTTAGATCCTCTGCATCCTCACAACAGAAAAACAGAAAGGTTTGGATTATTCTGAGACAGCAGCCGTACGTACGATACATCGATTAATAAAACGATCTCATCAAAGCTGTTATTCACTCAATTGTGTGTTTAGAACGTTTGAGTGAAAAGTCCTGATTTTATTGTTCAGTCTGTCGGGGTTTGTTGTATTTACGTCACTAGAAAGACGATGTTCTGCAGGTGTGACACTTCACTTCTACGTCAGTAGAAAGTATTTTACTCTTTCAGTTTGAGTTTCCATGAATGATACAAACAGAAGCCCGACTGGTCACTCAGAGACGTCATCTGTGTTTAATATGAACATCTGAGACCTCAGGCTCCCTCCAACGATGCTCATTAAATATGTATGAAGAGAAAACTACTTTAATACAATTAAGATTTATGAGTTCAATTAAAAAATAAATTGATATAAGAAAGATTTATTTATAAAGCGCTTTTTACAGACATAAGTCACAAAGTGCTTAACAGGGCATTACAAACATACAACACAATGTGACCATATAAGGGCCAATAATTTACATACACACAAAGTACAAAATGAAAACGTGGTTTAGAAGCAGGTCTAGGACATTTTAGTTTTTAGTCTAAACAGGTGTCTTGAGCTGGTTTTTGAATGAGTTCACAGAATCTAAACGAAGAGGTGCAGGCAATATATACGTATAATACTACTGTTTGTAGACAGTATTTCAAATGAGTAAACGGAACTAAACAGGAATAAAGTAAAAAAATATAAGAAATGTAAATATATATATAAACATATATATCTGTAAATATATATTAGGAAAACAAATTATGAATATAAAATAAATATATGTATATATATAATACTTAATACATATAAATACAGCAAAGGTAAATATATAGAATGTATAAATAAATGAATATATATGTAAATGTAAATATAAATGAAAGAATATGCAAATAAATACATAAATGTAAAATATAAATAATGTAATATATAGAATAAACATAAATAAAAAGTAAAATAAAAACTTAATATATAGAATAAATAAATATATATAAAAATTGTATAATGAAAAAAGAATGCAAATAAATATATAAATGTAAAATAGATGTACAAACTTAAACGTCTTGTCTGTCATTGAGACAGTAATAAGAGTTATAGTCTTATAGCTACTGAGTCTCTGAACACACATGAAAGAACATTTGTTACATTGTTTCCGTTATCGGACCTTCAAGCTGCTTTTTCTTAAATGAAGTAATGAAATAACCAGCTTCAGTGTATTTATAGCGCAGCATCACTCACAACGTGTCTGAATTAAAACATCTGACCCGCCTGATGAAAGTGACGTCACGTCAATGACAGACTTTATATCCGTCTTCTCGTGTTTCAGTGTCATAAAGCAGCTTTTAAGAGGAAGGTGACACATTGATATTCTGCACACACAGTTGTTGCATTACGTAGCATGGAGTTAATTGGTTAATGGTGGGGTGGGGGGGACACGATGTGTCTCCGGGGAGGGGGAGGAGGCAGATGGAAGCCTGAGTCACCGCTCCGGTGCCATGACGTCAGTCACTCATCTTCCTCTGAGTTTGGCACCGCGGGGCTCGACGCGAGTTTCATCTCGGAGGATCTGCGGACTGCAGACAGAGCAGAGACCCCCAAACATGCATCATGATGCATTACTGCGGGCCGCCAACCTGTCACAAGCTTTACTCAAACTAAACGTGAGCCTCGAGCCCCTATAAAGTTTGAGACGAGCGTTTCGTGCGTAAAAAGCGCACACTTTATGAATCAAACAGCAGCGCCAACAAAAAGAAACGGGCGCAGATGTTCAGTTTGCTGCACTAGTGTAGAAAGATCAGCACACTTTGCATTCATTAGACTGTTTATTCAACCTCTTCACTACAGCTCCATTTCCCATGCGTCTACATAGTCTTTATAATTCTACAGAAGATATAGAGAGAACAATCTCTATTGGGCTGAGTTTTATTTCCTAAATGGAAAACTGTAAATATGTAATAATTGGATTAATATTCTGGGGACCTTTTCTCCTTATTACGCAGCGGAGCGCAGTCTACAAGGGCAGCCTGTGCGTTATTGATTGGCCCACCCACTCTTTCTCTCTGAGGCTTTAGACCGTGTGCAGACTCCCCTCCAGCTGTGTGCGTCTATAGGTGGGAGCCAATCCGAGGGACCAGTCTGTCTCTGAGAGTCACTTTAAGTCTATCAGTGCCATGGCGCCATCACATCCTCCGACCACTGCGCTGTTTCTTATTCGTGCCAGTGCGCCACTGGGGGAATCATTTTACGCACGAGCCTCTGCCTCTCCTGTTGCGCCATGGAGAACTCCAGCCTGTTCAGCATTCTGGGCGGCGACGCACAGAATGCTGGTTTGATGGACTTTATGTCGGGCACTTTGAAGCAAGTTGTGGATTCTCCAAAGGACGCTGCCATGGCGGGATTAGTGGCCGTCTTCCGCGAAGGCAGCGCATTCAGGACTGCCGCCGGAGCTGAGTTTATGGCCGCTCTGCCGACGGAATCCCCTCACCTGATGCCCGCCTTTTGGGATTCCCCGCTCAGCCACGGAATCAATGTCTTTGTGGGACTTGTGCTTTGCTTCACCATGTTGGGGCTGGGCTGCACGGTGGAGGTTAGCCAGCTCGGGGAGCATATCCGCAGGCCCATCGGGGTGCTGCTGGCACTGGTGTGTCAGTTTGTTATCATGCCGTTGGTGGCCTTTCTGTTGGCTTTAGCCTTCTCTCTGGACGATGTGGCGGCGATGGCTGTTCTCCTCTGTGGCTGCTGCCCGGGAGGAAACTTATCAAATATAATGTCTCTGCTGGTGAACGGGGAGATGAATCTAAGGTATGTATACTGTACTCATCTACAGAAACAACACAGTGAGTTATGAAGTGGAACCGTAAAAAACAAAACGATTTCACAAGGTTGATCTACGTTTTGCGCGTCTTATTCCGCAAATTACGCACTGAAGTAACGGGGACTTTGGTACAACATTACGCACGACTTACAAGGTCTACACGCTTCCCTTAATTCAATGAGTCTTTCCTATCAAACTTAAAAAAGATTCAACATTGTGACCAAACACCACATGCATGGTTTAAACGGTGCGTCTTTGCTCTCCTTCTCCCCAGCATCGTCATGACCATCTCTTCCACTCTTTTGGCGCTCGTGCTGATGCCGCTGTGTCTGTGGATCTACAGCCGGGCCTGGATCAACACACCCGTGGTCAACCTCATGCCCTTCGGGGCCATCATCCTGACCCTGTGCAGCACTCTCATCCCCATTGGTTTAGGAGTTATCCTGAGGTACCGCTACACGCGCGTGGCCGACATCGTTTTAAAGGTAATTTAAGAGAAGTCTCTCAAAGTTACTTTTCCATTTAATCAATGAGCTGAATTAGTTAAATAATTAAATTGAGGTTATTTTAGACCGTGTGTACTTTCAGTTAAGGAGGCACCTTTGACCAAAAACGCACTGCGTAATTTTCCTGTCATAAGTAGAGGGGGATGCTGACTGCAGGAACAGTGACATCAGAGGCACTGTGTCCGGAAGAGCTCCTCCCCCCTAATTGATAAAAGCCACATATGAGGGAGGGTCACATCAGCTACAACCATGGTTACAACAGGCTGTCACGATGGGCAGCAGTGATGCTTTGATGCAGACTTCACCCCTACGTTTAGAAAGTTTAAATTGTAATTATGTTCGCATATTATAATCACGTTCCCAAATATATCATAAAAATACATAAAAAGTCAAGAAATGGCATATTATAAATGGCATTAAAAAAGTCAGTAAAGTACGTAATAAAAATGTCCATGTCATTAAAAGATTATAGTATAGTTTGTCATAAAAAAATATCCTAAAAAAGTCCTAGTATAATATGTCGAAAAAAGTCAAAGTATAGTAAGTTTTAAAAAATCGTAAAAAACTCATAGTATAGTATGTCGAAAAGAAAAAGTGAAAGTCATACTTCGCATGTAAAAAAATCATGGAAAAGTCAAAAAAAGTCATCGTATTATGTTGACAAAAGTCATAGTAGAATATGTCTAAATAAGTCACAGTAGGGTGTCATAAAAGTGAAAAAAACGTCATAGTATAGTGTCAAAAAAATGTAATACTTTAGTAAGTCAAAATAAATCATATTTATCTTTCTGTTGAAAGAAGTAAAAAAAAAAGTATACAATAGTAGTATGTAAAAAGAAAAGGAAGTCATTGCCCTCCAGGATGACAGGTATATATCCAGCTGACCTCAGGTCAGACAACCACCTCAGTGCTGAACTCTGTGTCTCCAGGTCTCCCTGTGGTCTCTGCTGGTCACCCTCGTGATGCTGTTCATCCTGACTGGAGCGATGCTGGGCCCGGAGCTGCTGTCCACCATCCCGCCCTCCGTCTACGTGGTGGCCATCCTGATGCCTCTGTGCGGCTACGCCGCGGGCTACGGCCTGGCCGTGCTCTTCGACCTGCCGCCCAGCAGCCGCCGGTCGGTCTCTCTGGAGACGGGATGCCAGAACGTGCAGCTGTGCACCGCCATCCTGAAGCTGGCCTTCCCCCCCCAGCTGATGGGAGGCATGTACATGTTCCCTCTGCTGTACGCCCTGTTCCAGGCGGCCGAGGCCGGCATCTTCATCCTGGCCTACAGGATGTACAGGAAGAAGGTCCTGCACAAAGCGGACCCCATGGGGGACGGCGAGAACATAACGTATCAAAGGTTTCAGGACGACGAGGACATGGACTCGTCTTACGGTGCCGTGACGGTGAGCGACCCGAACACCATCATGTTGGACCCCTGTCCTCCCGATCCCACTCCTGTTTGATGTGCAGACTACTACAGATGTGGGGGGAGTGAAACCTGCGAGTGGATCCATCGTTGTGATCGCTGTCATTCATGAAGACAAACCAGGAGAACAGGGAGACGATGCTGGGAAAAATGTTTATCACCGACCTGAGTGATGAAAAATAAAGGTGCTTAATGTCATCCAGCTTTATTCAGTTTGACAACAAAGAAACATCATTCATGTTTTAAAACATCGCTGTGTTTCCTGTGAGGACGTCCCGGACAACACTCAAACAATTATGACGACTAATCGATGAGTTGATTTAATCAACAAATCTGTAAATCTGAGTTTCTCCACAAAGAATCACACAAAAGCAGCACTTTACATATTTTGTTTACCAGAGATGTGTTCATTCATTTGTCAGGAAAAAAGCATAAAAACGACTTATCGAGTAAAGGAATCTTAGTCGACGAAGAACAAAATGATCAATTAGTCGACTAATCGATCATTTTATTTCATCGACAGATCTGTAAAACTCAACAAAGAATCACAAAAGCTTTAAATCTAGAGTTCATAAATGTGTTCTTTGATTTGTTAGAAATAAATTATTTAGCATGAAAAAAGCCTAAAAAACAACTAATCGACAAAAGAAATGTAAGTCGACGAACAAAACGACGGATTGGAGGACGAATGGACTCAGAGAGTTGAGTCCTTGTTACCTGTAAACATTCTTCATGAGCTCAACTTCAACCTGTGAAACTCTCATTAATCAATAAATCACATCACAGACGAGCAGAGCTTTAGAAACAAAATGTACAATATGTGTATATTATAAACAACTGTATCAACTCAATAAAAATGTGTAAAGAAAGAAAAGAGAAACGTGCATACCTCTGTGACGAGTCTCTGCTTCTTCTTCTTCTTCAGCTTTCAGGTGTTTTAAGTGTGGACTCTACCGTCTCTCTAATCCGACAACAAAACAAAGAAAACTAAACAATTAAACAAACAAGAGGAAACAAATGGAAATAACAATAATAATAATAATAATTAAATAAAATCCTTAATATTAATTCATTAGTCTTGTTGACCCCAAATACTCTCAACATTTGTCACTTTTCTTTCTTCCTCTCCAATCTCCATTTTTTTAAACTTCTCTCACTGAATCTTCTGACAGAACAATAAAACAGAATCCACAGTTTCTACTTCTTCACACTTTACATTATTATTCTTCATAATAACATTTGAGGCGAACCGTTAACACCAGAAGGACTTTAGTCTTCTTATAATCCAACATTCCCAAACAAAGGGTTTATTTGTATTAAATCTCTTCCTTTACTTTCTTATATCAACATATATTTTGATTTGTCCCTTTAACACTACTTACATTTACATTAAAGTTATTAATCCAACTCTTCAAAGACCCTTTTTCTTTTTGCTGCTTATCCTCCAACATGAGCTAAATTACCCGACAGACACATTTGATGGATTCTGAATAGTGATTGTTGTTTTTCAAACATTAACTCTTCTCTCTACTCATTAATGCTGAACATGAATCTGATGATATTAAAGCTCTGTGTGGCCCGACGTCCTCCACAGATTATAAAGCAATAACTACGGTTATCACTTCACATGCAAACAGATCGATCGTCATCAAGGTCTTTACATCACAGGTCTTTCAGGTCCAGATGCTTGAGCTTGTATTACATCCAGTATTCCCAACAAGGTTTTTAGACCTATATACACAACCATGATCCAGAAGGTATTTTATATTATATAACCATATATTTAGCTTTCAGAGCAGACCAGCTCCTCACTCTGTTCCCACCAAACAATCTCATCACATTTAAAACCTTTTTAACATCTTATTATCAATATGTACATCAAACCACTTTCATAAACATGTTTTAATTAGGATATCCTATTCAGCTCCTTTAACCTCTGTTAAAATTATAAATATTTATTTATATTTTTTTTATAATCTGTTAAAATTATAAATATTTTTTTTATAATCTTTTAAAATTATAAATATTTTTTATAATCTTTTAAAATTATAAATATTTTTTTTTGATTTTTTATAATCTTTTAAAATTATAAATATATTTTTTATAATCTGTTAATAAATATATATTAATAATTTTACATAATATTTTAATCTCCACTTGTTCCGTTTATCTTCTTCCACGTGCCCACCAACACCTGACCTTAATTAACCTAATAGAGGAGCCCGTGTTGCCCAAATCTACTTAAATGGATTCACCTGCGGCTCTGGTTGGTTGAGCAAAAATGGCAACGTATGGTGATGAGCCAGTAGACAGTTATTTCTATTCATCTTACAGACACCCCCGGCCCAAAGACGCGGAGTGGAAGTATAAAAGCTACCTGTCCCAGTACGGGGACACTTCTTCGGACGCGTTCAACAACCACCAGCGCGCCCAGCTGAAGTCCATCTTATCTCAGATCAACCCCAAACTCACCCCGAGGCTCCGGAAGGCCAACACCAAGGATGTGTCGGTGCAGGTGAACCCGCGGAGAGACGCCACGGTGCAGTGCTCCATCGGTCCGCGGACCCTGCTGGCCTGGAAGCGGGACTCCCGACGCAGGACGCAGCAGGACCCCGGAAGCGGCGGCGGCAGTTGCGGCGGCAGCCCCAACGCAGCGGGCGGTGTGCGGTACCCGCGCACCCTCGCGGTGTATTCACCCATCGCCTACAGAAGCGTCACCTCTTTCCTGGTCGATGAAAACGATGAAAACAACAACATTAAGGAGGCCTCGTGCGGGGACACGCAGACCGGTGACCCGCCGGACTCCGCGGGGAGACGCGACGGAAAGACGGCGAAGCTCCAGGAGCCACGCGACAAAACCAAAACCAAGCACGTGGAGAGCGACGAGCTGCTGCTCACTGCGGAGGGGTTAAAGGGCAAGGCGCGCGTGCGGTTCCAGGTGAGTTTCAAGGAGAGAGAAAAAAAACATTAAAATGTGGGAACATGATCTAAAGAAACGTTTAAATACACATAAATATAAATAAACCTAAATATATTTTTTATAAAAAAAGTTATTTATGTATAACTATTAAAAATATTATTTATTACATTTATAAAGTTTTAATAAATTACTTTTTGTTTTAACTAAAGATAGCATTGATGGCCTCTTCTCTGCAGTTTCACTTGATGAAATAAATATTTATACGAAACTACATTTTCAAGAAAAAACATAAAAGCAAACAAACTGTATATAATTGAGTCCCCGAAAGGGTAAATTAACCCCATTGGTAATTTTAAACTGTCAAAATGTACTTTCCATTTCAAATCAATCATCTACTAAAACAAATAAAATGAGGTAAAAGATAAATGTACTCTTCAAACGCAGCTCATGTGAAGTTGTTACAGATATTATGAGGTAACTTTCCTCAGATGTTCAGAGACCCTGAAGCTGTGGAGCTTTTACTGGGAGATGAAAGTCTCCTGATTCAGATAAACTTTATATTGTTGCAACCGACTGCCTGACTTTTGCCTTCTCGTCCCGTCAGTTCCTGGAACAGAAGTACGGATATTATCACTGCAGAGGATGCAACCTGCGATGGGAGAGTGCCTATGTGTGGTGCGTTCAGGGCACCAACAAGGTGAGCTGCTCTTTATTTATTGTTTATTCGTGACATTCACAGCAGACCTAACTGAAGCACGTTGTGTTCCAGGTTTACTTCAAACAGTTCTGTAGGAAATGCCAGAAGGACTTCAACCCGTACCGCGTGGAGGACATCACGTGTCACGTAAGCGCGTCTCTAACTCGCTCTGTGAGCTGAAACTGTGCCACGACTAAACCAAGACCTTCTTCTTCTTCCCAGACCTGCAACAAAGCGCGCTGTTCGTGCGCCATAACGCAGCGCCACGTGGACCCCAAACGGCCTCACAGACAGGACCTGTGCGGCAGATGCAAAGGGAAGCGTCTGTCCTGTGAGAGCACCTTCAGCTTCAAGTATATCATCTAGGACACTTTAGAGACTAACATCCGACTTTTTTTGCACCAAAAAACATTTGATGTTTCAAAACTTTATTTCACGCCTATTTTGTGTTGATGGATTTAAGCAATGTAATAAATGGCTACCTTGCACTCTGTACTGATGCCTTTTTTTCAGAAGTGGAACTAAAATACTGAAATATCAGAGCTTTAAGTGACTTTAACTCAACTCAGGATTAATGGAGCACCTGGGACTCTGATCTCACTGTGGTAGGTTTAGGGGGCCAACCTGTTACCACTCCGACGGCCCGCCCACGGGCTTCTGGAGTGTTAACTGTACATCTGTGTCATGTACACAACTGCTATTTATAGGTAGTTACTGATGCAACATATCTTTGGAAAGATAAGATTCTTGTGATTCGATTGATGCAAACCATTTCAAGATACAATCACAACAGCAGGTACACTCAACATCTATGTCAGACCAACAAACAATTACAAAATTGAGGCAACTCACCTACGAAGCTTCATAGTAATCCACCCATTGATAATATTCCAGTAAAATATTTAGTCCAAAACACATTACGTCCATAATACCCACGGACTGCTGTTGCATCATTTCAAATTAACCGGCAGATGTGCATTTTCCAACGTAACTCCAGTTCGCATGTACACACTGACGATATCTGTATAAAAATGGCGGCTGCACTCTGACCTTTTGATTGACACCTCATTTGACCCATTAGGAGCTTCCATGTCCTCTCCACAGCCTACAATAGCCAACGAGAGTCCGCGTTGAAGGAAAGTGCCTGCCCCTCTTTCGCGTAAAGCTCGAGCCAATTGTAACCGATCGTTCTGACTCTTCGTATAGCCAATGAAATTTCAAAAATGATGATATACAGCTTCAAGGGTTAGATTTAGAGGCAGAACACTGAAGTCACCTGAGTAACCACGCGTTAAATGCAAAGTGGTTTTGGAGAGTGAATGGTGAGAACTATTTAGACATAAGCTTTAGTTTGAATAGACACTTAGTAAAATATTCATTTTCTGTGGTGTTATCAAATCTGAACCTGGACTAGGTAAGGCTTCATGCTGTGGTCCCATTGTGTTCTCCAGCTGCAGGCATCTGTTTGCAAAAAAATATTGAGGCGGAAATAAAAACCTTCTACTTCAGCGTGTTCAAACTTATATTACTCAATGCCAGTAGCACTTACAGTGATTCTGACTGTTGGGGAAGAAACTTCAGAGTGTTACCTTTCAAAGGAGACCAACACCATGCATGTACTCCAAATGGTTCAGGAACAGCTTTCAATTGACTTTGGGTATGCCTTGGATAGGCGTTTTAGGCGAATTTTACTGGAGTGGTAACAGGTTTTAACAACCTGTTATGGACCCAAAGTAGCATTTAAGATATGGAATATTAAAGAGGGGTGGAAGAAATGACAGTGTACGGTTTCAGGAAATGGGAGAACTTATAAGTTTAATATTTAAAGGCAAAGTGCAGTTAGGACGCAAGTTTGGAACCAGATGAAAGTCCAAATGGTGCGATTGTGGATGCATATCACCTGAAGGGGAAGAATGTTTAGCGAGACGATGTACATCCACAAACTCACCAGTGTGGAGGGAACTTTGCTGGAAGAATTTAACTCGTCTTTTCCATGACACCCAAAATAAAAAGCAGGCAACTTGCTGCACAATGTTGGAGGCCAACCACTTGCATATTCTGTTATTGCTATATTGGAAGAATGTTAATGCTGTTAAATATTTTGGGACGTGAGGCCCTGTATCTTAATTTAGTGGCGTTTCATTACAGATGTTGCATCTTATTCCCAAACCTTCCAGAAGAAAGCACTTTGAATTTAAGACCAAACTCAAACTGTTTGATTAGTTTTTTATTTATCCAGAGAGAAGGCTGGTATGTGAGTGAAGAAAAAAAAAATAAAAGAAATGTATAATGCACCTCTACATTAAAACATCTTCCAGGTAAATAATATATTCATTAAATAATTAAGAACAGCATTCAAAATGTACCAGACAAGCAGGGAAACCAAGCTGAGGAATGAGTACAGTGACGTGTTACAATGTGCCATGACGAGATCTCCAGAAAGCCTTCAGATAATGAAAGTCACAGCAGCACGAGGAGGCAAAGCTTCAACCACTACATCTACCCCCCACCCCCCAAAAAACAAAAAAATAAAACGTAACGTTGGAGGAGGCGCTGCTTTGCAACGTGATCAAAAAAACAAAACGTCAGTCCTCTTCGTGAGGGTGTAAGCGGATCACAGTGGAGGAAAAAGGAATGCATATGACTTAGTTGGATTGGTGAGGTCATTAGACCCTCCCCCGACCACAACCAAAAACCAAACCGAGGCAGCCTTTGGGAAAGTGTGACTGGATGAGGAAGGCGGAGCGGCTTCTCTCTCATCACGTGAGCTTTATACAGACATCCTACACGGATGAACAGTGCATTACACAAAAGTACAACGGGGGGGGGGGGGGGGGGGAATACTGGTTTTACACTATACATTTTCTAAAATATATACAGAGTAAAATAAGTTATGTTTCCATAATGACTTGTAGCCAGTCTATGTGTGTGTGTGTGATATAGAACCACACACACTCTCTCTAAAGGCAGCTACTTATTTGGTTAAAGAGTGAGTTTGTTTTTTTGCGCGGAGATCAATAAACAGATTTATATATATTTCTCTTTTTACACTCCCTGAAAGGCAAAAAACGTGTCCCACAGGGCTACAATGTTACATATCCTAACATTTTACAACCTAGGATGTTAGCTCTAATAAAAAATACATTTCTCAAAAAAATATTCTTGCAGTGCTTTTTTTTTGTTTTCCTCTTTCAAGCATGCTTTTGAAAACTTCTTAAACAAGATTTTTAATTGTGTGTTTCGCTCATGAACCTTGAGGGCGTGTCCTCACACATACGACTGGTTTACATGCTTCTATAACCCCCCCCCCCCCCAGGAAGGTCGGTGTGACGGAACATCAGGTTCAATCCAGCAAAAAAGAAACAAAAAGAAACTAAAATAAAAGTTCTCGTCCCACTGCGTCCTCTCCCACAAAACCACCACACGACTTATTGCAACTGAATTTTGCACGTTGGCTTAGTCCGGGAGAAGATGTTCGCTTTAAGCATTCATACGTAATAATATATATTAAGAGTCACAGTTATTCCCACTCATCCGTTAGCCCTTTAGGTGGAGTCTCTGGTCCTCCTCTGGAGCCCCTCGCTGTCTACCCTCTCTCTACAGCTGAGGTGAGGTCTGTGTAGAGCGGGGGGGTAATGTTAGTCCAGTCTAGTCCAGAACCACCAGCTCTCACAGTCCAGTGCTGACCATGGTGGTGGTCTGGCAGACCTGAGCCCGACTCAGAGCCTCTCGGATCTGCAGGTTGAGCTCCGTGAGGCGGCCGCTGGCCTGAGAGAGGTCCCTGCTGGGACCCACCACGGCCAGGCAGCCCGTCTGGCCCAGCGTCTGGTGGCGGAAGTAGATGTGCAGCAGAGTCTGGACCGCGTCGTCCGTCTCGTTGCCGAAGATGTCGTTGGGCCACAGAGACCTGCGGAGGAAGGTTGTAGTGCTCTTAGGTTTGGTTTATACTGAAGCCAGCAAGAGGCGCATGTGTATCTCTGAATCTTTGTAACTTGGCGCGATCACGCGACGCAAACAGTTCACGAATAAAAACTCTATTTACAGAAATACATCTGCTACCTTTTACATCTCAAGTATAACAGAGAGAAAGTTGGTAGCGGTTGTACATCAGTAAACTGCATCACAGTAGATATTAGGTTTTTGTCTCATATATATTTTACCGATATGCAGGAGATTGTACTGACATTTTAAAAAGCTGTAAACAGCAACACTTGACATGATTCATTCTTACTTATTAAATGATCTTTGCTCGGTTGTTTTGTGGAGTCGTTGATTTGAGTCACAAGTGTTCTTCTTACCTGAAGACTTTGACTTGTGTGAGCGCAGAGCTGAAGTCTCTGGATCTCAGAGTCTCGATCAGAGACTGGATGGCCGTCTCCGTGTTGGTCTGAGGAGAGTCCGACATGCACACGTCCTCCTGACCATCACTTCCTGTCTCTGCCACCTTCAGGCAGCTCTCTAGGATGGAGAGTTCTTCAGACATGTTGGTCACCTAAGAAATAGAAGACATGAAGACGTTAATCTCATTGCACTGCATATTATAGCGCACACGTGCAAAATAAACCTCCACTACATATTAACTGGAAGCACCGACCCCATCACTCCACATTAGAAATGATTTAATATCATTAGGTACAAATCTAATTAAAGTTCCAGCAAGACGCAGGAATCGACTGTCTTAAAGGGACAGTAGTGTGTTTGTATGAGGTTCTTCTCCACAGTCAGTGTTCTACTACAGTAGACGAGTTGAGACGGAGAACTGAAGCTGTTATCTATGATCTCTACAAAGACACCAGACTCCATTCACTAAAACACTGATTCTACCTCTCAGGACACAGGAGCTGATGGTCTACTGCTGCCTCTATCTGGTAGTGAGGTTGTGTTATTGTGACTTTGGTGTTTTAAAGAGTTAGTTCAGATTCACTAAAGTCTCTCAACAGAGGAGATGAGAAAGATTAAATTAAAAAAAAAGACAACTAAATATAAAAAGTGCATTTCAGGCATGTTTTATGATTTCAACGTCTGTCAGAAACCTAAACAACAGATCTATTTATGAAGCAGCTAGAAGTCCAATATGTTTTTTTGTTCTCACCTCTGCCTCCCTCTTGATGGTGTCCACCCTGCTGATGAGCTTACAGTAGGCCTGGAAGAGCAGCAGCAGCTGGAAGTGCAGCTTATAGAGCCTGCGACACAACTCCAGCTCCTACAGAGACAGAAACACAACGCAGAGTCACGTGGCGGTCGAGCTCGACACTTTAAATCGCTCTGATGGTCGTGTGATTAGACGGATTGCTATCCTGGGTTAGAGACGTGGGAGGAGATGAAAGGGTTAACGAGGCCGAGAGCATAAGAGCCATCCGGTCGGGGTCGTGGAGCGAGAGGAGAGTCTACCGCTACAATTAGTCATGAGATCTCAACTGTGATTACTGAGAGGTCAGACCCTAATCCAGGACAACATGGAGGGAGGAACAATAAACGGTGATTTGAACAGGTATGGGGATGGAACAATACACATGCAAAAGTAACTTCAACCGGACAACAGTGACTACGTTTAAAATCAATATTCCACTAATATTCCCGTTTACATGCAGCCGTGCATATTCTGATTCACGTGAAACGTCCTACGCCCTTTATATCACTTTAAAGTTACTGCAAGGAACTCGATTCTGGTGGTGTTTCTGAGCACCAGACTCCCTTTAGAAGACCTCTAATTTTACTGCAGCAGGGTCTGACAGTCTGCCCCTCTCAGTCCTGGTTCTGGTTCTCCCGTGCCTCCCTTCCTTCCAGCGGGTCCAGCAATACATCCTGGGTCTCCAGCAGCGTGTCCGAGGCTGCAGGTGAAGCCGGATATGGGTCTGTCCACGGCGGACCGGTCTCTGCTGGAGGATCTGGGTCTGTCCACGGCGGACCGGTCTCTGCTGGAGGATCTGGGTCTGTCCACGGCGGACCGGTCTCTGCTGGAGGATCTGGGTCTGTCCACGGCGGACCGGTCTCTGCTGGAGGATCTGGGTCTGTACACGGTGGTCCGGTCTCTGCTGGAGGATCTGGGTCTGTCCACGGTGGACCGGTCTCTGCTGGAGTCTGAGCTGAAGGAGGTTCTGGTGAACCTGCATGATTTCATCTGGTTTCACCAGAATCCGACCCGGTGGCTCCGATGACGAGCTTTAAGAATAACTCTATAGAAATAGACCATCTTCTCTCTGATGGTCTCTTTACTGATGGAGGTCTGATAGAGGATCAGGACTACACTGAGACTGGTTCAGGACCAGTTAAAAGCTCCTCACAGTAACTTTAAGTACAGTTAAACCTCTTTCATAATGTTTAACAGTAGGTGTGTATTTCTACTCCAGCTTTACTATCGGCTGACGAGTGTCGCAAACGATTGACTCGATTGTTATTTGATATTCTGAATACATGTCCAAAGAATGCTCCTAAAAACAAGAATAATATTGATAAATCTCACGTGTCTTAATCAAAAAAACATTTAAAAAATGCAATTTTATATTCTGAATATGCCGCTCACATGGTGTCATATTAGGAATATTAGTGTTCATGTAAACGTAGTCACTATGATCTCTCCATCGATAATGAAATCATCAGTAACTCTACTCTGTTGAGACTTCTTCTATCTGCAGACACAATCAGTGTGCAGTACAAAGCGCTTTGATTATTGATTATCCAGCTACAGAAGGAAAAAGCACATGTTGCCGTACAGGATAACGGTGAACTATGAGTGAGGATGGGAGAGTTGAGCCGGGTTACATGACCGATCGAAAGAGGTACAGAAGAGGGTGGGTGTCCGGATGTCATGATTATTATTATTAAGAGTCTATAATATGAGAACCACTTACTGCTAGATTTTCCATTTGCTAAGCAAGAAGGAGAGCAGGTCACACACACACACACACACACACACAAACAAACAACAACAACAAACAAAACAGAAGGAGAGAAAGATCAAGAATTAGTGCGCTTTAACATGGCAGCTGAGACACAGTGACCTGACGGGCTACAGAGCGGAGGTTTGTCATCTTCACCTGGTACAGGGACCTTTATTCTGAAGGGCTGAATAACAGGATGTGCGAGGGGGGGAGAGAAAAGACTTGGTGGAGGCTACAGGGAGAGAGTGCTTCTGTGACTGAAAGCATCAGTTTTAACCTAAAGGCCTTTACACACCGACTAATACGTGCGTCAGTATATTTTTATAACGGTTGTATTTGTCATGAATACTTGAAAGGGTCAATTTTTCTGAGCTTCCACCCTGCAAATAAAAACAACCTATCATGGTCCATTCATCGGAGAAAAAACAACATGGCGAAGGCAAAATCGCCGAACTCCAGGCTTCATGACATCAGTCCACAAACGGGTGACGTCACGATGACTACGTCCACTTATTATATGCAGTCTATGGATCCACTCCTTAAGTTCTTACCTTTCACAATAAAAGCCCTAGACATATACACTGTGTAACTTCTCACGAGAGGGGATTCAAATTCACTCAAAACATTTTAATAAAAGGAAACTCAATAAAATATCTGACGCTGGGTCAATAGGATCCTGGTGGTTGGACTCGTACCTGCAAGAATCTATTCAAACCTTATTTTGAAAAAGTGCTGCAACTTTTGCAAATTTGCTTCGCTGCCGGTATGAAAAGTTTTAATGCAAAATATTCACAAGGGAGTATTTTGCATTTTCGTGTCGTCATATTTTGCACTCGTCACGCCTCCGGTGTGTAAAGGTCTCACGATAGCGAGCTAAGAGGGAAGCTGTGAGTGTGACTCCACAGATTTGTGTAAGAAGCTCAAGCTTTAAGTCAGAAATGTCAACAACTGTTGACATTACAATGATGATTAAAAAAACCTGTATATTATAAAGCCAAGTAGAAGTATAAGATATAATATAAGATAATAATAGAATTAATAATTAATATAATAAGACAAAAAGGTCGAGCAACATTATCCTTTAAAGTTTAGTCATTCCCTTTGTAGTCAAAAATGATGTCATGTTTGTTTAATTTATTGGAAGAAAATAAAAAAGGTATTTTAGAAAGTGTAAGAAACTCCTCCTTGTCGTCTTTCGGGCTGTGTCTGATTGACAGCAGCTGGCAGGCTGTACACAAACTCTCCCAGCAGCCTTCACGTCACGTGCAGACAGCGTGTTAGTGTTGAACAGAAGAACCACGCCAGCATCTAACCGGACCGACATGCAGGTAAGTTTACATGCGGTTTAGTGAGCAGCATCTCAGCAGCTAACTAGCGTTAGTGGTGCACTTTTTCACTGAATGTTCATTCAACAAGCAGGACAAGATGTGGTGTTCCTGTGAGTTCGATAAGAAGGAGACTTGAGGAGGAAAGCTAATATGGTTGTTGTTCTACATCCACACTAATACGGAGATCGTAAAACGATCTCCATTTCTCACAGCAGATATTTATGCTGTAGTAGACACACAAAAAAAAACTATTTTAATTTCGGATGGACCGTAAGACCTCACTGGACAAAAATCCCTCATCCTTTAACAATTTACGGGATTCTTATAATTCATATTGATTGACACAAATTACCAATAATACTCCCAGCCATCAAACAAGGAAGTGCTCGTCCCTACCTGTGCGTGAGTATTCGGTCGCTGGCTGCCGTCTTTGTCCCCAAATGTTTTCCTGCAGTTCTCCAGCCACTACAGGGTTGGGAAGACAGGAACGGGTAAAAAGACAAGAGAAGAACATTAAGGAAGGGAGAGGAAGATAAAACAGAGGCAACACAAGAGCTTCGTTTACTTTTCCTCCCTCTGCATCGACATGTGTGTACGTATACAATAAAGGTTGGTCAGGAAGGAGATCTAATAAGAGTGTTGTACTTAGCGAATTAAAGAAGGCCTGTTCCAGAGGCCGGGATCATATCTGGCCCTCCAGGGACCGTTGCCGTCTCATTCAATTAGCGTCCCTGCATCCCAGAACCCCTCTGCGATCTCATCTCTCTTCTCTTCATTCCCCTCCCCCCTCTTCGTTCCTCCTCCCACCCCTCACAGCTTCTCCGGCCTCGGCCTCCCATAACTGATTTAGGAGCGCGGAGGGTTATTTTTATCCCTTCAGCAGGAGGATGTCACTAGTGATGCAGACACTAACGGCTGCTAAATCTACTCATACCCAGCACAATGTCTGCACCGCTGATGAGACAGACTGGGGTTTATCTTGTACAGCATCAGCTATTTGTCTCCATGTCCTCTTGGTACTTCCATGGTGCGATGGCATAGGGATAAAGGGCAATTTACACAAGCTTCCTAAGTCCATCTCTCTAGAGATGGAAGGCTATTGTGAGACAGTTCTTTAGAGTCACACACACACACACACACACATATATCCTGACACAGCAACTTAAACTGCAGCTGAGGCGATCTTAAGAACCACGGAGTGGATGTGAGGCAACGAGTCCTGAGGGACGAAGGTTCAAAGAGAATTGGAAAAGTAGATTCGGCGAGCGTGGCGACTTACAAGTTCTGCTGCTTCTCTCTTGGCGTTGTAGGTGTCCAGGTGTTCCTGCAACTCCAGCACACTAAACTTCAGAGTCTCCAACAGTCCACAAGAGACCAGCTACAAACAGCAAGACAGGACACCACACACATTAACCCACAACACCCAGTACACACACGGTACGCAACAGAAAAATATCTACAGCGGGACACACATTGAGGAATATGCATAACATGCAGCACTATCTTTCAAAATAATATCTTACTGCAAACATTGTATTTTAGCTCGTTTCTTAATCTAAATGAATGCAGACAACCATGCAGAACAGCCTCACCGTCTCTGCATCCAGCAGCACGGTGGGGCACTGCGAGCGAGACGTCATGACTTCCAGGGAGCTGAGGAACTGATTGCCCATTCGCTGGAGCCGTTCCCCGAGAAAGCTAACAGACGAGTGCGTAATGGAGCCAAACTTCTTCTGCATGCTCTGTATAAAAAAACAAAGGACGTGGAATAAAAGGTTATATTGCTCAGAATGCTCACTAGACAAAGTGCAGCCCTGCAGCTTTTCAGAGGGCCATTCACCTGAAAGAGTCTGGAGAACACGTGGAACGTGTAAACGGCAGAGGAACCGTCTGAGTCTGACAGCATCTGGTTAACATGGCAACGCCAGGCGTCCTCCTCATTGTCACAGGCGACGGGCTGGAACGCTGCCAGGATGGCGGAGAGGAAGGGCGAAGGGGGGGGGGAGGCCTGGATCTCCGGGAAGCAGTCTGCGTCACCTTCATCTTGACTGAAACACACACACGGAGGGCCAATGAGCAACAATCCGACGTGTCACACACTCCCCTCAGTCTGTTTTTACTGAAGGACAAATGTACACACACACGGTAAACAACTCTAAAGTCGCTGCATCTCTGCCTCCCTCACTGCAGATTTTGCTGCAGTATTTTGAGAGCTCTAATCTACTGCAGTGCTCTAGCACAACAACAACATATGAGCTATTAGCACTTTAGCATCATGCAAACATCCCGTCTCTGCCCCACACACACACACACACACAGATACTCACAGGCCTGTCGGACCAAACAGCCTGAAGAAGCAGACAGAATATAAGTATCTAAAGCCGGCGCTGCCGAGCGCTGCAGCAGACACGGTCTCTGTCCTCATCCTCACCCCAACTATCGCTTCTCTTTTCTCTCTCTCCTTTAACTCTCTCCCCTCGTTTGCGGCTCGACTCTGCTGCAACTGCTAACAGCACTAGCGCACTGCACACCCATCCCACACAGGACTGCAGGGAGCTCGACACCAGCCAGGCTTCGGCTCATACACACACACACACACACACACACACACACACACACACACACACACACACACACACACTTTTGCAAAAGCTGCCAGCCAACATTCACAGCAGGTAGAATGTTGGCGAGTTGTTTTTTTGTCTTGCTCTCTCTCTCTCTCCCACAAGCACAATCGCACATAAATCCTCACACATAGACAAACACAACACTAAAGCCACGCTGCTTTCAGACAATCACTCAGAGTGCACCCCACTAACACGCTTGCCTATGAATCATGCGCAGCTTAGCTAAGTGAAGGACCTTGAGTACAGTAGTGTATGCTAGTAAGAGGCTCTGTGTGTGTGTGTGTCTGCATGTTTGTTCAGTGTAATTTAAAAATTGATAGCTGACCTTCAGCCAGAATTGGCCCACCTTGAGGAGGGAATGATTAAATGTGGCCAGCCAACCCCGGTCCACCTTCACAGTTCCGGCCCACATGAAGAGCCATGCCAGGGAAGAAATTACCCATCAGCCCCTCTCAAAAGTGTTTACTGTCCTGAGGCTCGTTTAGTCCGATACTGTAATCCATAAAGCAGCCTTACCCACACTATTGTTTAACCGACTGATACGATGTATTATCACAATAAAAACATTAAAAATGATCATTTAAAAGCTTGTCTTTTCAATTAAAACGTAACAAATGTGAGCTGAGTGTTGCTTTCTTAAAAAGTTTTTTTCCGCATCATTAAAATGTCTAAAAACAACAACACCTGTGTTATATACTTGTTTGAGTTGTGCACTCAAATTACCACAAATGTTTCCAACAAATTTAAAACCTGAGAAATCAGGAACTATAAATGTTAATGACGTCATGTTGTCTTTATGCAGCGTCAGCGTTGTGGTTGTCTTGTCATAAAGTGACTTTTTATCCAGTTTTAAGCCACATTTTTTACGTACATTTTTAGATCCTGGCGTTTATATTTTAACCGAATTAAGGATTTTAGACATCGGACGTCTGAATAAGAAAGTAAGAAAGCTTGTTTCTTTTGGAGAGGAGGAGACCTCTGTGGTAAAAACCTACTGAACTATGAACACTGAAAGATGAAGACAACAACTCCCATGATCCCACGCTGCTGTCAACAAACTGCGTCTTATTGTTAATTGAGACACAAATGACATGCGTGTTTAAATGTCAGTTGGAAGAATCGCCTCACTCATTAAATATGTGGCTTCTGCTGCGTGACGTTCATAAGATATGTCTTATAAAAATGTAAAAAGATTCTTCTGATGTCATGAATGAATAATCACCGGACAAGATTTCCTTGTACGTCTAGTTTGTCATGAGATCTTTGGTTGTTTCCTCTCGTTTGACCTGTTTTACAAAGTAACTCTGAAGTGAATGGTGATGGATTTATCTTGCTTTGTTATTTTTCTTCTGGCTGACATAAGCATGTAAAACTGTTCCATTTATCGTTGAGAGTACAAAACGAGCATAAACTCAGGTCCACATCTGGTTTTGGTGGTGTTAAAAACCCAGAGACCAGTATGAATCTGTCCTTTAGGTCACAGCTACAAGAGGATGGAGGTAATCATGATTCTCTGTAAAACCATGTGGGGTGGTCTTGATCCAGACTCACCTGGACATGCCAGAGAAGTCGGCTTCCTCTTCCTCACAGCGCTCATCCAGCTCCTTCAGGGCCTGAGTCACGTCCTCCTCCCACCCAGAGCCACAGGTGCTGTCTGGGTCTGGATCTGGGTCTGGGTCTGGCTTAGTCTCTGGTGGCATGGGCAAGGGCAGCGCTAGGGGGAGGACCGTTTGGGACTCCTCATCACAGAGGGACCCCGGTGGAGTGTCTATGGCCGGCGGGGGAGGGGGGGCTGGATCCAGGTCTTCCTGAGGGTCCTTGGTCTCCTGCGGTTCCTGAGCATCGTGAGGGTCCTGCGAGTATGGGAGGTAACACAGCTCTGACGGGTCAGAGGGCATAGGGGGGGCGCTGCAGAACCCTGTGTCCTCACTCACACTGCTGCTCAGGTCGTCCGCTGCCGTCACGCTCACAGCATCCTGTAGAAGAAGCCAGAAGGGGGCGCTCAGGAGCAGGTTTGGCAGATGATGCCACATAAATAAAACACTGTACATTAAATACTAAACAGTGAGATGGGCTGGTTGTCCTGTATGGAGGACTAAAGCTGCCGTTATAATAAATAAATACATTCAAATCATTCAATAGATAAAATAAAAAGGAAACAAATCTAGAAATAAAAGCCTCAATTATCAAATACTTGTGCAGGTTCATTTGAAAATAAATAAATATTCACAGAAAGAGAAAAAAATATATATAATGTGTTTATTTACTCAAGAAATTACTTTTTTGTATTTGTTTATTTTCATATTATTATTATTCATATTATTTCTGTCCCGTTGGGAATCAATGGGTGTTTCTTAATCTTCATTTTATTAATATAATTTTCTATTTCTGAGCATATTTATTTATTTTTAAATAAATTTTCACATTTATTTGATAGCTGAGGCCTTTATTTCTTTCTTTATCTATTGAGTCATTCATCATAAAGGCAGCTTCAGGCCTCCATATCCATGACTCTTAATATCCCTCTGAGACTCAAATTAATGGCTGAGCCTCTTTAATAGGTTGAATTAAGACTTCTACAGCCGACACTTAAGGACACGTCAGTTACAATTGTACAAGACGGACGTTAAAGTCAGCGCTTTTTACGAGAATCGCTTCCTCAGAGATCTCCTCTTTACGTCACTCTAAGCTCACGTCCCTCGTGAGAAATTACAGAAAAGGAAAATAATCCATAAACAGAAGTCAATGTCAATATATCACTGAAATGACATTCAAAACTTCACCTCGACGCAGCGGCATCGTGGTGAACCGACAGCGAGTGAGAGCAGATACACCAGATTGTGCCGTTTACATCTGAGTGGACGGATGTATGACCAGCACTACATAAACGACGGATCCTAATTATGACAAAACAAATCCACCAAACGGCAGCAATCAATCAGAGAAGGAACCGTTTAAAGATCCACATTTAGATTTGATCACATTAGCTCCCTTATGTCGAGTAAACATGGAGGAGGGGTTCTAATTAAGAGCGCTTGTTTTCCTCCCGTCTTCTATTCTTTTTATTTAAAAGACGGACGCATTAGGAAAAGTGTGGCAGACGGCCAGTACATCAAGAGGCAGCAGCTATATTACAGAAAGCTTTTAGAAGTGGTTCGTGGTCCTCGTGGAGAGTATTGATGGTTTTATCTCGGGCTCATTACACTAAGAGCCGGGGCCGTGATGGGGGAGATGTCCTTGCGATGATCTTGAGACCGTTGGCTGGATTGAGTTCCTAGAAAGTTGCTTTCAGTTCTGCGTAATAACAGCATCGTCACTGAGGGGAAGGACCGCCTGATTACAATAAATATGTATGAGCTCAGACTCTCTTAACCGCATTAGGGCTGAAACGGTTAATTTATTCGTACCAAACCGGTGGTCACGGTCCGGTGAACTCAGAATAAACGGTATGTAGATCGATGCATGTAAAGGGGAACTTTTAGCTGTACGCCGTTCGCAAACCTGTGCTGAGGTTAGCACAGCAACAACAACCCGATTAGCGTGTAACTCGATAAAATGGATTAAATGCAGACATCGAGCTCTTCTTGTTGCTCTGCTGTTGAATGAGGAGGAGATCAATGACCGTTCATACCACATCAAAACAGGAAGTCAGTGGTAAAGTGGTAAAGCTTGGATTGGCTGCCATTTGTGACATTGGCAAGCGGTGAGAGGCCGATCCTGGAGCTGAAAGGTTGAGAATACTTGAACGTAAATATAACGGAGCGCACTCCAGGCGCACCGTACCAAAGGAAAACAAGCGTTTCTAGCGACGCGTCTCTGTGTGATGAGACCTGCTGCCTTTTGGGAAAGTGTTTGTACAGTGTTATACAAAAGTGTGTGAAACTTTCCTTCTTCTTATAATGAAAATATCAACGTTTTACCAAAGATAACAGAGATGTGACAGCAGAATGTCACCTCAAGGCCCAGCCAGAGTTTTTGTTTGTCTTCGACACTTGTTCAACTATCTGTTCAAAATATTCTGCATTTGTTTGTTTCTTCTCTCGGTAGGTACCTCGCACTGAATCGTGACTCTTACATCAAGATATGACCCGAGCCCTAACTTCTGTGTACCTCTACTCCTCTAATCTCTATATTTAAAGGATAAAAAACTAACTTAAATTCTGCAAACACAAATCAGACCACGTGACATACTCACCATTGTTAGTATCAGTGATAAACGTCAGAAGCAGTAGATAGCAAAGCTGCTCATCACAGGACATGCTCTGGCATGTTAATATGGTAGCAAATTGAAAAAGGGTTTTCAGTTAACTGCATTGTTATACTCACACATGCTTCTGCCGCAGATAAAGGAGCTGGAGTCCAAGTTTTTAATGGAGGGTTTAGTTGGAATGGTCAGTGGCTGCGTTATTAAAGGTGAGCAGTGACAGCTAACCTGAGGTGAGCTTTGGTTTCCATCTCTTCCCCCCAAATCACATCAAGCAAGCAAAGCCCCACCACATGAGTATTAAACCACATAAACCATTTAAAAAAAGGAGCAAGAGCTAGCCTTCAGCACCACCATTACCCAGAGCAAAGCAACAAAGCAAGCGGCGGTAGGAGGAGTCAGAGCAGGCAGACACGGGTACAGAACCAGCACTTTAACCCCGTCACAACCTGAGGCGGCTGATCCTCTGTGTCAACGACAGACGAGACAAGAAGTACCGCAAAAGCAGATAAAGGTCGAACAGATAGAAGAAGAAGAAACATAAAAGGCGAGCTAGAAAGCACCCGAGCTCCACGGTTTATTGGTCCACCCGATTAATCGCACCTCAGGCAGCTGGCTGCTGGTGCTGTCTGAGTGGGGCATCTCCAAACTGGGGCTATCCAGTCGAGGGAGGGAGCGGAGGGGGGGCAGGGAGGGCAGGACGGAGGCCTCCTCGGCCAGAGCGCTGCTGGACGACTCCTGAGACTGATGCAGGGAGTCCACGTGGTTGGACGCCGTGTCGTCGGTGGCAGAGTCGCTGTTGAGCTGGAGGAGAGAAAACATACAAACACAACAGGTTGTGTTACGTGTCGTCTGGTTTAATGGGAACCGTTATTATTAAAAAGTACACTAAGGGCTAAAGATGTCATTAGGGCAACACAGAGACTAAATGTACTTTAGGAGCATTTCTCAAACATGTTTATATGGATTTGATGTTAAAATGAGGGCTGTACCAAATAGTCTGAAGCTTCATTCATAACAGCGACGTCATAATTCTCTCCATTGTGTTTCTGTTCAGTGTGAAATAAAGATCAGGCTACTTTAATATTATTAGTATGTTACTTTTTGCATAATTATATTCCGGTGGTGGCTGCGTTTGTTTCTGACTCATGTGATCCGAACATTTCAGATGACTTAACAATTACCGGAGCATTAAGTGACAAAGTCAACATTTATGGAGAAAAGATGTAATCGCATCCAAAACTGTTGTTTAACAAAATATTCTGCTTCAATCCATAAGTGTTTAGCCTTTCAAAAACCTTTATGACGTCATTTGAAGCTTCATTCAAAAACCTCAACAGAAGCTTTGAATGTAAAAAAAATGGCATTAGGTACAGCCCAAATGATCACGGTAGCATTCTGCCACCATGACAAATATATTCTTTACTGAACCTTAATGCACTGAAACATGTTGCTAACGCTCGACATGACCTCACTGTGGGGTGCAACATACCGAGAAGATGTGCTCGGTTTGACGTGTTAATATAAAAAGGAGCTTTTATTATTAGATACACGAGAGTTGGTGATTAGTTTAGAATCAATCGTGCACTTAAAACCAGACGTTATACGTTTGTTATCTTCAATCCTGAACGCACTTTGGCATTAATAAGTATTTCACTTGCAGGTCCAAATATCTTTCATCAGTTATGGTTTGTGTTGCTTGTTATTTGCAGTACAGATAAAATAATAATATGTTTCTGTTTCAGGCAGAGCACAACATTTAGTCATATTAGTCTTCCATTCAGTTGATTCTGCACTTTAAAATCATGCCAATATCAATAAAAGTAATTCTATATTACCCTAAACTCTTAGTTTAAACACGTGTAAATGCTGCATGCTGGTCTTTCTAGCAGTACAGAGTAATACTGGACGACTACAAACATTGTTGGGCAAAAAGCTCATTCTCTCACCGTGCACTACCGAGATCAGGAAGAGCAGAAGAAGAGAGTGAGAGCCCCATTAGACTGAGGTAAAGCACGTATATTAATGGTGTTACTATTATTGGCAGCTTTGGCTTGCAAAGTAACATAAAAGCGAAGAAGAGTTAGAGACAGGCGGCCCAAAACAATGCAGAGGAACATGCTGTTGTACTGAATTCTTGTCATATTTGATACTTGAGTTCCATTGAAGTCTCAATATGTCTCCTCATCAATCATCAGTGATTTACCTGTGAGCTTAACCAACATATTTGACTTTTCCTAAACTGTACTTACCTATCGGGAAAAATCAAAAGCAACTATGAGAAAGAATAATATAGCATTAATCTAGTAATCTAGCAGTCAGAGGAAGAGGGGCTGAGGTTTGAAGGGGGGGGGGGGGGGGGGGGGCGTCTACCACCACCAGCGAAGCAGCAAGCATCTAGGCCCAGGTCCAGCTCAGTACGCACACACACACACACACACACGCACACACCATGCCAGCGGGCCGTGTGAGGAGCATGGTGGGTTGGATTGGGGGGGGGGGACCCTAACTAGAGTAAGACTTACAAGGCCAGAGCGGGTGAGAATCTGGCTAGCGCTCAGTACCTCCTCCTCGGACGATTCGTCCGTGTCCTCGTGGTTGGTGAGGTTGAGGCTCGGCGTGCTGCCCGCGTACTGGCACTCCTGCAGAGTCGGCGTGTCCCCTTTGTCCATGCTCTCCAGGGAGCGACGACGCACCCCCCAGTTGAAGTTGTCCATGCTCTCCCCCTGCAGGGACAACCAAGACACCAGTGAGACGGAGCAGTGCACACACACACACACACACACGAGCAGGGTTTGGGTAACATTTCACAAAACAATGAAAACAACAAAGCACAAGACGACAACATTCCACAATCAAAAATATAAATGCATGAGTGGGTGAGATGATTTCCCTCCATGTAATGGGATGGTAATGATGCAACGTTCTAAAACTATAAAAGAAAAGGGTTCACAACCACAGGGGGCACAATATCAAATCAAAGAACTAAAGAACTTAATTTGGCGACAACACGGAGAGACACCGGGAACACTGCAGAGAACTCCATCTCTAAAAAAGCTTCGTGGCCCACAGACTTACCTGGAACTCCTTGTGGCAAGAGAAGAGAGGGAATACGTGTGTTAGTAGACTTAAGACGGTTACAAAGACACAAGTGGGACAAACAACACATTAAAGTGACAGTGCTGTTGTTTTGAAGTGTGTTTGTATGAGGTTCTCCTCCACAGTCAGGGTTCTACTACAGTAGATGAGTTTATAGAAACAGACAGGAGAACCAGCACGGGAGCAAAGTAATGTTCTGCTGTGGACGTATTTTAGACTCCTAAAAGAATCTCTATCAGTTTAAGTGAACGCTATATTTAGAATGTTTCCACCTCTTTACCTTGCTGTCAGACAGACCTTTCTGAGGGAACTGAAGCTGTTATCTATGATCTCTACAAAGACACCAGACTCCATTCACTAAAACACTGATTCTACCTCTCAGGACACAGGAGCTGTTGCTCTACTGCTGCCTCCATCTGGTACTGCGTTTGTGTTATTGTGTGATTGGTGTTTTAAGGGTTAATTCAGATTCAAAATTGTACTTGAATCAGGGTCCCTGCTCTTCAAACCATTCGAGTGGATTTAGAAATTGTGGTCTTTTAAAGATGATTTATGTATTTCTAAGATGACAATTATACTGTCCACTATCAGCTCTTTCATATGTCCTTCAATGTATTACCCTTTCATAATTACTGTAGTTATGAGGCTACTTCACCTTGACCCACACACACACACACACACACACACACACACACACACACACACACACACACACACACACACACACACACACACACACACACACACACACACACACACACACACACACACACACACACACACACACACACACAGTGTGTGTCACATTCACAGTCATTTCTCACCTCAGCATCCTCCAGTTCCACATCTAAGAAGTCAAAGTCCTTGAAGACACCAAACTGCTGCTCGCTGCCCGTGTCTTCTCCCAGCAGCTCCTCTTCTCTGACCTCCTCCTCCACTGTGGGTATGAGACTGGTCTGCTGGTCTGCAGAGTCCAGATCCTCATTGGATGAGAACACCACCTGCACAGAAAGGAAGTAAAGGGACTCTTTGTTGTCAAAAGGTAAAATACAAGTGCTGTATGTCCATTGAAAAACATTAAAACAAAAATGAAATCAAAATCAACAACAAAAAGGACAATGCAGTAACAACAGCGGTATCTTTAACAGTGATTTTACAGAGACCTTGTCAGAGGCTTTAGAGTAGGAGAGGAGTCTTACAGATGGATTTTTGGGAACGCCAGACTCCGGGCCGCATAAAGACAGGACATTCATCAGCCTCTCTCTGGTTCTTCTCTGTAACAAAAACACATCATCACGATGAGAAAACAGAGTGTTTTATTGTCTGTACAACATCCGACACCAAGTCCATAAGAATTACAGAGAGAGAGTCAAGTCCGTTTCACACAAGTACTGCAGCCTGAACTCATCTACACCAGGAGGCAACCTGGTGTTGGATGGCGTGCGTGTGTTGGATGGCGTGCGTGTGTTGGATGTCGTGTGTGTGTGTTTGAGTAGGTACCTGAGATAGTTGAGGCCTCTTCCAGCTTACTGGCACCAGACCATTTGAGTTGGAGCCGGACGACGTGGAGGACGTACTCCTCGTTACGGCAATCACCTGCGGCTTTCCATTCCGGCCCGCCGCAGTGCGCTGGTCACCATATTTATGCCCTATGATTGGTGTCTATAGAGTCAAATAACACGAGTTAGCAATAACACAAAACAGAGCATATCCTCAAAGTGAAAACACTGAAATAAGTGCTCTGGAGCGGGAGGACACTGACCTCTGAGATGTCAAAGTGGAAGTCCAGCGTTTTGCCGGGCAGCTCCTTAGAAGCGTTGTTGAATATGCGCGTAAAGGCAATTTCTGGAGAGCCGCACGACTCGGTGCTGTAGGAGCGCTGCACGTCGTCGGGAACGACGAGGCTGGCTGAGCGGGACACCACCAACTTCAGAATGTTCTGAGCCTCCTTCCAATGAGGGCTCTGTGAGAAACAAACAGCAATATAATGAGACCATTGTGAGATAGCAGGCTGTGTAGGTGTCTCTGGACACACTCATGAATGTGATGTATTTTCCCCCTCGGAAGGCCGAACCAAACCCCCAACCCACAGCAGCCACTTAATCTCCGAGGCCATTTGCATTCTGTACCATTTTTCCACAATGTATGGCCTGCGTTAACGTCAAGGGACCTTAAAGGGATCCCAAAGAAATACAAGTCCCAGTGCACACCAATGCACACGCAGGGGTGATGCTGTCTACGCACAAACACAATGGCAAACACTGGCAGTAAGCCAGTACAGAATCGGCCCCGAGGCAGTAAATGGTACAGCAGCTGTTGAGTGAGAAGCATATAGTGCTCGGGGTCGTAAGGCTGCTAAAAGGCTTCCACACTGAGATGTAGCTGCATTAAAGACGCGTCCACACAATGATCCTGTAAAGACATGTCACTCCTTTTTACATTCTCAACTGTGCCGCTATGTATAGACCAATCCTCCACATACATCAGACTGTGTGAAATAAGAAGATAAGATATACTTTACTGTCCCCAAAGGGGAAATTCTGCCTCAGCGTTAGAGCCACACGCGGCTGCAATCAGCTTTAGAGCTGCAACCATTGATGGATTAACTATTGAATCAGCAATATAACAACAGATTAATACATCTTCTAGATTCTTTCCTACTCTGGGACAGTAAACTTTAAATATTTGAGTTGTGGACAAAACAAGACATCTGAGGACGTCATCTTGAGCTTTGGGAAACATTTACAACCTTTTCTGACATTTTATAGAACAAACAACTAATAGAAAATATGTTTGATAAATCAATTGACAATAAAAAATAATTGTCCTAATCATCTTAAATCAATACGTAGCCAACAAGACAGTAGAGTGGTCACCAACACACAGTAAAAAAGGATGTGTAAAATATTACACCAGGCTGCATCCAGTAAAAACACAACTATTAGAGGTGATCATTCTCAAAATCCACGGTTCTGTTCATAACTCAAAGACCAACAAATTAAATAATGAAAAGTGTCACGTTGTCGCTGCACAAGACAAGTAGCAGAACAGGTTTTGTTTCTGTGAATGAACGTCTGTTAGCGAACACTGCCACCTCCTGGACAAGAGGCCTCGTTGACCAGCATCATCCTGGGAGCTCCGCCTCTTAACGTAATGAGAGCGGTGGTGGTGGGTGAGGGGGGGGGGGGGGGGGACCTCAGTTACACAACTGTTACACCCTTAATCAATTATTATTGAACATATGCACCAAACCGCACCAAAGTGTTGCATGGGTGAAGTTCTCCACTGCAGAGACCCAGGGTTTGATTCCTGGTGCTGCTAATTTCAGAATGTAATAATTAATGTAATCAATTAATAATAAGAAATACGTATGTACGAGTAGTGAACCTCCGTTGGTTAGCCGTTAGCGGTGCTGCTAACGTTACTAGCTCTCCTCCTGTTGGTTTAAACACTGATTGGTTGTTTACAATGTAACATTATCAGAGATCAGAGACTAGAAACACATGTTCTACTGAATATTGGAGGAGAACCATCGTCAGTAAAACCTTATTTACACTGTGATGGTTGACGTTAAACCGTGTCCTTGATCCGAGGTTCACATGCGTGCTGAACAGTGAGGGGGATCCGTACGGATCACGGATCCACAACGGTCCGTTACACCACTAGTATGTACTCAAAAAGTAAATGACTTAACCAACTGAGTCACTGAAGAAATACGTAATAAGAATAACTCATAACAAACAGCGAGTTACTTTCTGTTTGATCAAAACTACACAGAAAGTGCGGCGAAAGCTCACCTGAACATATTTGCCGATGATCTTCATGATCTCCAGGTTGAACTGTTTGACGGGGGCTGCCGATAGGTCGATGTGACTCAGCAGGCTGTAGATGATCTGCAACAAGGACTGCTGCATGCTGGGAAGGCCCTTCTCCAGCAACTAAGAGAGAGAGACAGAGACAAGACACATCACTGGTGTGATCCTACCACTGTGTTACTAAACGACAACAAGTCTGATCTTCATGGTGTTCTACCTCAGCCAGGTACGTGACCAGGTTCAAGGTTATCTCGGCGAAGGCGTCGTGGAGGTAGCGACAGACCACGTTGATCCAGTTGGTGCAGTCGCGGGAGTAGCTGTGTGCGCTGTACAGGCTCATCATGTGGGCCAGGTTGGACAGCGTGGCGGACTTCTCCTCCGCGCACAGCTTGGCGATCTTGTCGGCCGTCTCCTTACAGAACGGGGTCGGGCTGTCAAAGTGCTGGATCAGATGTGGTAGGAGGCACAGGATGTTCAGAGGAAAACCTGCAGTGAAGAGAGGGGACACAACAAGTCACATGAAGAGAGGGGACACAACGAGTCACATGAAGAGAGGGGACACAACGAGTCACATGAAGAGAGGGGACACAACGAGTCACATGAAGACATATTTTTCTCATTTATTCACCTACAATGTCCCTAACACTGTGGTAAATCCATGATCAAGTCAGCAGTGGGCGTATATATATATTCTCAGTCCTGCACTTACCTGCCACTTGCGAAGGGTCGACCAGCGTCTGTCTGGAGACACTGATGAGCTTGCTGAGCAGGTGGATGGTGAGCTCCTGAGTAGAAGCAGATGTGAAGCCCTTCAGGAAGAGCTGCAGCAGCCCGGGGAAGCTGTACCACTTCAGCTTGGCCTGGACGTTCTCCAGACGCTCCCTGCTGTCGACGCGGTCCAGAGGCAGCTGGCCCAGCAGCTTGTTCAGGAGCCGCAGGGCCAGCAGGTACTCAAACTCGTAGTCCGACTCCAGCAGCGAGGCGGCAATCCAGAACACGGTGGCCATCAGGTTTGAAGGGTCCATGGGGGGGATGGCGTCCCCTCCTGGACCCCCGCCGCCACCTAGTGAGGATAAGCTCCGCGTGCGTGCCAGGTTCCCGTGGCTGCCGCCGAGCCGGTCGGCGATGTCCAGGGTGTTACTCCGACGTCTGTCGGCTTTCTGCTCGCCCATCAGGCTCGCCCGAAGAGAGTTGCTGCGAGTGTGAGCGTAATGAAACAGACCGCCGCTGCTCAGGTTCAGCTGGCCGGTGCTTTTCCTGTTGGTGGCAAACTTCGGCCCCAACAGGTGATCGCGGGCAGAGGTCCTGTGAATAAAACGACAAGTCGTTTTTGTGACTTACATGTCGGGTGGTTATGTGACGGAGTTATAAAGAGGTTATCAGTGGACTTACTGTGCTAAGGCAGTGAGGAGGTCGTAGTTTTTGACTGTGTCCGCTAGCGTGTCAATGCCCGACTCCAGAGTCAAGAGTAGTTCGATGACAAAACCCTACGAAGAGGAAACACAAGAGGTCAGTCCGTCAGACAGAAACCGATGACTTAACATCTGGATACGAGTGATTTCAAATATCTTAAACAACATCTGAATCTTTAATCTATGTATGTAATTGTACTTCCTGTAAAACCTGTGGGGATTAAAGTAGAAGGTGACCAATAGTGTCGTGTGATTGGACTAGAGATGCACCGATTGTCTTGGCTCTGACCTGCCGATTCGGGTTTTCTTTATTTCTAAGAACAATAAATTGACAGCCTGCAAAAAGCTGTTGTTATTTTCTTTAATGGAAAATTGATTTTCTATTTTTATGTGCATAATAAAATATTGACCGTTAAATAACTCACATTTTCTCCAAAAGTTACAAGACCTTCTCTCACTCAAACAAATCAAGGTTATTCCATGGTTTATTTCGGACATGGAGATGTTACAAATTACGAGCTTCATGTGCTTCCACAACGACGACATGAAGGTGTGTGTGTGTGTGTGTGTGTGTGCTGCATGACGTTAGGGTCTGTGCGGCTGTGTTGATACGAGACTGATCGACAGCTCGCTGATCAGCTGACACCCGACCGGTTTCGACCGGTGGCCGATTGATCGGTGCATCTCTAGATTAAATCGATGCTGTTCTACGTTCTGACCTGAGCCTCCTCCCCTGGGTCTCCTACAGTCTCCACCAGCCGAGAGAGAATGTCGGACAGCGTGGCGAGAGTCAGAGGTTGTTTGAGGGCCCTGAAAATCTGGAATGAGCGGCCGGCGTAGTGTCGAGAAGAGCAAGACAGCGCCGTTTGAAGGGCTACTTCACTCAGCAACGACTCCAGCTGGAAACCTGGAGGAGGGAGGGATGCACGTACAGGTGAATATGATCCCACTGTCCAAATCATACCGGTATCTCCAAGCTGAAATCCGTAAAATGAGGCAACGAGCAGTCGTGAAGCGTACAGACCTGACGGGGAATGTTTGAAGACAGTCACTACGTGTCTGACAAAAACACTCAGCTGCTCAGCGCTCTTGATGTTTGGGTTCTTGGGCGACACATCCTCGTGGTTCCACAGCGGGCCTCGTTTTCTACACGAACAAAACACACATCAGGCAACATGTCGCATGTTAAAGGGATAGTTTGGATGTTTTTGTATGAGGTACTTATCCATAGTCAGCGTATTTACATACAGCAGAGGTTATGATAGACTTTCTTGTTCAGGGTTGTAAAAATTCTGTCATAATCCATTCTAACTCGTCATTTTATCTTTCTTAATAAAACAAGACACAGGCTAAAGGCGTATTTAAAGGAGGAGCCTGTGATTCTAATCTAATACACTTTGTCAAATTCAGCAAATATCTCCTCACAGTCTGCTAGCTGTCCGATTGGACTGAGACAGTGTGTTTGTGTTTAAAACTAAATAAATGTACAGAACAAGTTTATAGATTATTATAGTTTGTAAGGACATGGAGAGAAAAGATGAACAGACACTTCATGTGAACACACTTTTTTTTCCCCGTATTCTGCCTCCATATGTTAGTGTATTTGTGTTGTTTGACTTAAAGGTGTTTTAAAGGTTAGTTCAGGTTCACTAAAGTCTCTCAACACAAACACAGTAACAGATGGAGGCAGCAGTAGAGCAACAGCTCCTGTGTCCTGAGAGGTAGAATCAGTGTTTTAGTGAATGGAGTCTGGTGTCTTTGTAGAGATCATAGATAACAGCTTCAGTTCCCCTCAGAAAGGTCTGTCTGACAGCAAGGTAAAGAGGTGAAAACATTCTAAATATAGCGTTCACTTAAACTGATAGAGATTCTTTTAGGAGTCTAAAATACGTCCACAGCAGAACATTACTTTGCTCCCGTGCTGGTTCTCCTGTCTGTTTCTATAAACTCATGTACTGTAGTAGAACCCTGACTGTGGAGGAGAACCTCATACACACACACTTCAGAAACTCTCATTAAAGCTATGAATTTACACCACACCTCAAAACATCAGTTGATGTTATCACACCAGGCAAAAGGAGCCAATATGACACCAACCGGAAAATCAAAACCATGCAATGTAAAATAAAAATACCGGGTCCTTTCAGACACTGCTGGAGGCATGAAAGCAAATCATTGAACAGAATGAGCAACATGGTGCAAGACAGTGTGTCGATACATACTAAACATGTGAGATTATACATTAGGTGAAGTTAGATACAAGCAGTAACAGTAGTACAAGTAAATGTGTTGTTCTGGAAAACACTTCAATAAAACAGGGTGTTCTCACCTGGAGGTGATGAACTCGATGAGAGATTTGACCTTCTCGTCCTGTTCAGCAGTGGCATCGCCCTCAGTGAGGAGCGTGGGGGAGAGGTGGGGGAGGGCAGCACCGAGACTTATGCTGGAGGACGTGGAGCTCGAGCTGAGGCCGGAGTCCGTCGTCGGGGACGGCTGACAGTCTGACAAAATGTCCTGCACTCCTACAGGAACAATACACATCGTACACATTGAGCTGCGTGGCATGAAATACTCCTTCAATATATAGATATAGATTTTTCTAAGTAGTGTAGTTAGTGTGTACTTTTATATTTATCATCTAAAAAGGGTCTTTCACGGGGAGTTTCATAGGAATTTGTTGTTAAAATCTAAACAACGGATTATGGAACAACGGGCCCCTGGGCACAGATATGCAAAAGGCCCCACCACCTGACACACAGACCTTTTAGTAGCTACGCCTCTTTGTTATTTTATGGTCATTTTGTGTCTCTTTGTAGCTGATTTGTGTCTGTTTGTAGTTGTTCTTTTCCTCTGTTTAGTCATTTTGTATCTCTTTGTGGTCATTTACAGGCTCTTCCTGGTTGGTGCGTGTCTGTTTGAGTGACATTTTGTCGTTTAAGGCGACGGGGGCCCCCAGACACTTTGGGCCCCTATGCCCTTTAGGCCCGTTCAGTAATCCATTCTTGACATTCTGTCACAATGAAACCTGTGTGTGAGCTTGGTCATTATTGCCACCCAGTGATCTGCTTTGACAATACAACAAAAGAGAACTCCCAATATTTCTCTGCTACTTCCTGTCCTTTATATTAATATCAGTTATAATCAGTTCAAAGTCCTTGAGGTAAACGATGGTTTCTCTTCTTTCTCTTCTGACTCTGAGCTCCACGGCAGAACTAACCTGTGAGGTTGATCTCTGGAGCCACCGGCTTCACAGTCAGGACCCTCGGCTCGTTGTAGTCTCGGTTGCGTAACAGCACCATGGCCACAGACTGAACGCTGCTATTTGCTCCCTGGACAACGAGCAGGTGGAGCAGCAGACGCTTGCAGTGCTCGTACACCTCTGGGTGCTGGTGGTCAAACCCTGGAGGAAGACACAAGAGGAGGGAGAGAGGTTCGATCATGTGACTTTAGCAAGTAGAGGGGTAAAGAAGTGTGAGGTCGGTTAGGCCCCGTCGACACGTATACAGATATTATTTAAAATGGATAACTTCCTCTATGTTTTAAAATAAAATAAACAACTCCTAACGCTCCCCAGACATGAAGGTAGCGATAAAGGCTACATCCACGATACTTCAAATACCAGAGAAGAAGAGTCTGAGCATGCTCAGTGAGCTTATCCTCCTCCAACGGTGAGAACAAATATTACAAAATAGTGGTGTAAGCTAAAATTGACTCATATGTGGACGGACGAGGAAGTTGGAGTTGCTGCTTAGTGTGTTCTTGGCAGACACAGGCATCCAAAATATCACCAATTAGAAAGCGAGTTACCTATAAAGATTGAATGCAGCAAGAGGTGCAGGTAGGCACTCCACTCCACTTTGACCCCGTGGTCCACAATCAGGTCTGTGAGTAGGATGACTGCGATGTTACATCTGAAAAACAAGAAAGAAGGGTTGACTTTAGCTTCAGAACACAACAGAATAAAGTAGAGGGAGAGTGAAGGTGACGGATTGGCGTACCTGTGGAGTGGCACACCAGGGGAATTAGTCTCTGGCAGGTAGTCCACAAGAGGAGACCAGCAGCCTCCCGTAGGGGGGAAGGGAAGAGGCTCCGGCCGGTTGTGATCCATCACCTTCAGACGCCAGTTAGCATAAAGAGGCATGGAGTCACCTGGAGAAGAAAGAACCAGGAGTGTCGGTGGGAAAGACTTCTTGGTAGTGTTTAGTTTGATGGCAAAGAGAAGTTGCTCTTACTCTTCTCTTCTTCGTAGGAGCCTCCGGAGCTGCTGCTGTAACGGGACTCCAGGCGGTGGTGCTGGCGGTTCAGGTTACTGTTCAGACCACTGTAGATGTCCAGGTGGGTGTAACTGCAGAACACACACGCTTTACTTAAAAGGAGAGTGCCAGCATTTAACCTTTTTTTTGCCAACAGCCAAATCTCTCTAAAATGTTTCTAAAATGAGTGTTTCATCTGATTTATTTTGTCTAAGATCTAACTTTCTTTCACATAAGTGTTACTCACACATAAAGACAGGAGATTTGTGTCTTTCCGCTTTTTCAATAAGTACGACCGTATCTTATTATAGACTTATCATAGGAGCTGAGAATGAACTTGCTGAATAAAAAAGTGCCAAAATAAATGAAATTTAAAATCCCCAAAACGTCCCTAGTGATGAATAAGAGTTAAATGAAAGTATCTCCAATACTTTACTGTTTACCGTTGAATTCCCACAACTATAAACACATTCTATTGTGTGTGTGTCCATAGATCTTCTCTGTTTAAAACAAGTAGAATAGAGAAGTGAGAAGTGATTCAGCTTGTACCTGTCCTCCATGTTAGAGTCTTTGATCTTGCTGTCGTGATGACCATCGTTTCCTGGCACCATGGTGTTGGTGCTGGAGGTTGTTCCTGAGAGAGAGCAGACATAAAAAGAAAACATTAACCACCTGACATCGAACACGTGACTCGGTATCTACGACGTGGCCTCAGCTGTGAGCTGGAGCGTTGCCGGGCGCCTCACTAACCTGAGGTGACTGAGGGGATCTTGTAACTGGAGGTGATGCGGTAGTAAGGCGGGTTGTCCATGTGAGTGACGGCTGAGCAAACGGGATCGGTCAGCTCGAGCTCACACATCAACTCCTCCAGCAGCTGCATAGTCTTATCTCTGCCCAGGTAGACCACCACTCGTTTCACCTGAGGACACACACGCACACACACACGGTCAGAAACATGAGTGAGCGGCGAACTCGGCGCACGGCGTACGAGGTAAACATCCCGTGACTTACGTAGGGCAAGAGGCTGGGGTCACTGCTGACTCCCGACATACTGATGAGGAAGTGCAGAATGATTTTGAGGTTCTTTGGCCAGCTGTCTGCTAAAGTGGTCCACACATTCTCGATCTCTGACCAGGCAAACTCGTCTCCATACTGTGAAAACAAAAACACAAAGAAATGTCACGACTCGTCTCAATGAATATTTCCAAACCAGTGCAGACGGTCCGTTGGGTGTCTCACCTTGGCGGTCATGAACATGAGATTGTTGAGCACCATGGTTGTGGCGCGGGGGGAGCCCCAGCCCTCTCCGCGGAGCCAGCGGCGGCTGTTGACCATCGTGGTGTCTCGCTCGTGCGCGTCCTCGTCCTCCTCGCCGCCGCAGCAGTCCTCCGGTCGCCGCGGTGCGGCCGGTTTGAAATCGACCAGCTCCACGTTGTTCATCCAGGGCAGCAGGTAGTGCAACATGACCTGACGACCGCCGGGATGAGCCGTCTGGATTCGCTGGCTCACCTCTGGAGTGGAGACAGTGGGGGGGGGGGGGGGGGGGGTTGTTAAGTTTATTCCTAACCTTTGTAGTATCATAACATCCACAATATTTCCATATTATCAGTATTGCTATAGTGACAGGGCCAGAATATACCCACAAATATAGCGTGGCGGCGAAAACGCCAAGTAGGCCTACACAATTATACTTTTTTTTAAGTGCACAGATATCTACACCTGGCATCTGCAATATTAATCAGGTATTATGTAATTCAGTTGGTTCTTCAAACAAAAAGGCTGCTGTGAGGCTTTTAGGTGCAGATGCATGTCATCATGTCATCACGGTCATCTGGGTTTACATGCCGTATCGGGCTTTTGGAAAAACGCACTGTTTCGCTGACACGGACAAAAGGGCCGATCCCCGCTGTCACAGGCAAACAAAGCTTAGACCTTGTCCACATGTATGTCCGTGAGATTTTGTTCTGACTTTAGGAATAACTAAAAGTCCACTACCAGAGGACCTGAGGGTTCTGAAGGCTTCATAGTCTAAAAGTGAATCCGACCAAGACCATTAAGAGCTTGATAAACCAGTAAACCTACCAAAGAGTTCTACAGCAAACAAGTAGCCAATGCAAGTAGCGCCCCCTGCTACCCCAGGTTGTGACGTAACAAACCTGAGAAGATGGGCAGAGTGAGCTCTGGGTAAGTCCTTGCGAGCTCCTCAGACAGCTGGTAGTAAGACACAGAGTAGAGGTGTGGCAGCGGTGAGGGAGGCGTCAAGATACCGTCCGTCCGCTGGATCTCCAACTTGTGGGCGTAACGGAAGAGCTTGGGCTCCAGGATCTAATAGTCACACAGAGACAAAGTGTATTTAATGAAACGATTAAAGTCGTAGCGGTGTTACGTGGAGAACAGAACGTTTCTCACCTGTAACAGCTGCATGGCCACCTCATAGATCTCCCTGGAAGAATCCGCCGCCTTGAACAGAATCAGGTTCAGCAGCACCACAGTGTCAAATTGGTAATCCCTGAGAGGAAAATGTGAAACACAAAGCAGAGGTTGAGTCTCGATCCGCTGGCTCCGAAATGGGCACAAACAAACTGGGAATGTGCAGCACCTGTTGTGAAAGACGTTGGCGATGGCCCTGAAGCAGCCGGCCGCCACGCGGCGAGAGCCGGTGTAGCAGCGGTCCACGGCCCAGAACATGAGGTTGCTCTGGTCTGGATTCAGCTCCAGAAGCAGCATCACAGCCTCACAACCCAGCTGGTGAACCTGGAGAAGAAGAAGACAATGTAGCTGCTGTTAGAACCAAGGATTCACCTCCAACAGCCTCTACCCTGCTAGTTTTTAACCCATCGATATCTCAGTAGATAAAATAAATATTCAGTAATAACATATGCTGCAAAGCTGTGTGTTTTGTAAACACAAGTCTGTCATAAGGACTATTAGGATGAACGTTGAGATGACATTAACGCCATGAAGTATCCTGCATTTTGTTTACAGAATCAAAACAACAAAGTACTATCTTTAATAGAAGACATTTAATTCAGCCACAAAATATTGTGTTTCCAACTGGATTAAAAAGGTGATTTTATTGTGTTTCTGAGTGGAACACTTGATGAGACACGCTGACCTCCTGCAGTACTTCTGAACACCATTGGGTGGTGCTAGTGTGCCGGCATGTGAACCTGTGCTACATAACGGTGACCTCAGGAAGTCTCACAGTAAAGCCTCACTGAACCGCTCGCTCCTCATTAGCGTAGCTGCGTCAGTGGAGACGCTATAATTATATACTCGTCTGGTGTCGGCTGAATTCATCCATTAGGATTAATCCATCTCGTGCAAGTAAAGTCAAATGTTTTGTGTTGTTCTTGCCCAGATTAAAATATTTCTTTTCACTTTGCTTAAAGCAAACAACAACCATTGACCATAAGAGTAACTTTTAGTCACATTATAATGCATTATAAGAAAAGATTATAATGTATTACAACGATGTAACCATGTTAATATCAGTTTCCACCCATCATCCGGTTTGCAGGGTTTATGGTCGCCGCAGTGAAGCTTTTCAAATAGTTCACTGATAAAAGCACGAGGAGTTAATAAGTGAACTAATGAGGATTTTACAAAGACGCTTCTCTTACCTTCTTGTCCTGAGAATCCAGGATGTTGTCCAGCCACTTGTAGAGGTAGCCGTCAGAGGAGAGGCCAACGTTGTCGGCTACGGGGCCACAACACAACACCGCAGACATGGCCTGGAGCACGAAAGAAGCCGTTAGTTGTCAGTGAGCATAGACTAACAGATTTCAACATCCATATCTTTACGTGCGTCTGTGTGTACCTTTAGTGCACAGTACTGATGACGGTTGATCTGCATATTTCTGTCGCTGTAGCGGTCCAGAGGAGTGAACATGATGCTGAAGGGGCCGGCCCAGTGACTGAACAGCATGAACAGACTGTGTCTCAGCGACTGCTGGGGGAAGATGGTCCTCCTTTGGTGCACTGAACACAACAAATTAACCACATTTAGCAAACAAGACCCTTTAGACAGACGTTCAGGACATACCATCTGACTTCGGAGACATACCTGGGACATTCTGAATGATATTGGCCACAAGTGCACTGAAGTGGCAGCGAATGTCCTTCAGCGTGTCAGAGTCCTTGTCATTTTCGGCCTCGAGCAGCTGCCTGGTCAGATCAACATACTCGAGCAGCGTGCTGTTCAGAGAGTGGCTCTCTCCGTCTAACCCTCCACTGGTTCTGTGAAGAGTTCAGTAACAAAGGTAAGATTAATACGCAGATAAATTAAAAGAGCAAACTCACTCATTGTCACGGGATCGTTGTGGATTACGTACATCTGACTGATGACACCAGCATCAGCCAGCAGCTCAAATATCCGGACCAGCTGGACCCTGAGGATGTCCCGACGCCTGCGTCGCTTCATGTTCTGCAGAGTAAACACGGCAGCATTGTAACTCAGCAAATTGTCTTTTGCTGAACACAGAACTTGTGGCAGATGGTATCAGTGAAGTGCACTTACTTCAGGTCTTCTTTCTAGAGCTTCTTTTATGATGGGATTGAGCTCCTCCATCAGCTCTCTGAAGGACGGGAGAGTTATCGTGTAAATAAACAATTCAAAGATGTTAAAGAGTATGTCGAGGTGTAGCAGAATATATTAAGGATCAGAGGTGTGGACTCGAGTCACATCGAGAATTTGAATTTGACAAAATAAAAAAAAACTGGACTTCAACACCAACGACTCGTGACTTCACTTTGAGGCTTTTGACATGAAAATACTTCACACCATCCCCCAAAGCCCACTTCAAAAGTACATTTAAAAAGCGTAGCACAAATCAGTTCATTTCCTGAATTTAACTCTATTCATTCCCAGCAAGTCGACTCTAAATTCCCCAGATTCGCTTTGTTTGAACCGACAGCATCCACTTAAGTTGCAGGAGAGAATCATTAAGAACTAACGTTACGTTACCGAAGTCCAGTTGGAGAAATTATACCAAAGGTAATTTTGTTTGCGTATAAATAAAACCTGTAGTTGCACTAGTCAGTAAGATAGACATCTACAGACATTACAGTTTGCAAAACTTGCGGAAATTACAGACAGAAACACAAATGGCCTTGCATTTGGTGAAGAGCACATTATGACTTGATTAGGACTCGAAACTCAAAGTTTAGGACTCGGGACTTGACTCTGAGACTTACTAGTGACTTTGTCCCACCTCTGTTAAATAAAGCACAGATCACGCCATGTGTTGTTTACCTGAAGGCCACGGGGTTGGTCCTGCCAAGCCCCAACACAAGAGACTCCGTGATGTCCATGCTCTCAGAGCGCATCATTGGAACGATGTGTTTGAAGAGGGAGGAGGGGGACGGAGTACCAACAATCTATGAACACACAGACGGAAGCAATGTCATGGCTGAAATGTAAAAATAAATTACCATCTGTTCATTGGTCATCGTTACATGGATCCTATGTTTTTAGGATTTTGAAATTCAGGGTTACACATAATAAATTGACACTGGATTGCGTTTTTGTGCATAACTTTGAAAGTTATGCACAAAAACGCAATCCAGTGTAAATTGTTTGAATATTGCAGCTCTATGGAAACAGCACAATCATGGCTAGAAGTAGAGGGAACTCAAACATGTATTTTGTTCAGTATAACATAGTAATAATGACAAAAAAGGAAGTTGAATTTTTATAATACCTTTTTACAAAAATGTAAAAACAATGGAATCTTTATATCCAACATTTACCAAGTATTACCAATGTTGGAAAAAAGAAAATTGAGGCTCCATGCGATATGTTCATTGAACTATTCACATTTGTACAACCTCTCCTCTCTGCTCTGTGTTCAGCAGCCTCACCTTCGAATCGTAACTGTAGCCGCTGTCCGGCGTGGACGCCAGCGTCTCAGGCGGGGAGCAGCGGACGGAGCCAGAGGTGGAGGACGAGGAGGACATGGAGGGGGAGGAGGAGGCGGAGCTGCAGCACAGAATCAGGTAGTTCCTCCAGAGGCCGATGTAGGAGTCGCTGCTGTTCAGACTGTTCAGTTTCTTGGCGTTGATGGGGCTGCTGAAGGTGGACGTACATAACAGGAGAGGTCAGAGATGACATGACATAAAAAGGGAACAACAACACAAAGCCGCGGGTCGAGAGAACAAAGCAGCTGCCTTGAGGGAAACATACTTGATGTCAACTTGTGGAGACAGAAGCTGCAGGCGCGTGTAGGCGAACATCCAGGCGTAGTTGAGGGCGGTGGGGCAATGTTTGGGCAGGTTCTCCTGCCGCAGGAAGCTGGAGAAGCTGATGACCCAGGGGTCCTGGCCCTGAGTGACGTGGGCAAACACCCAGATGTGCGAGGGGCTCACCACGTCGAACTGGTGGCTGATGGGAGATGAGCTCCACTCCGCCAGCGTCTGCAGATCAATGCCACTGGGACAGTACAGCAGGTTGGTCTACGGAGAAAAGACACATTGAGCCTCGGAGGAGTTGTTAAGTTTTATGATTCTGTAAATGAGATGAAATGAATACCTGGTCAGCTCCTGTGAGATGAATGAAGCTCTCCAGCACCGATGCACTTAATCTGTCCATTACATCAATGGCCAGTTCCTCATCCCCCTGAAAGATTGAGGTAGATAGAACGAATGTCAGAAAAACAGGACTAAAAGTCTTTGGCTGTTATTGGTCGGCCATAATAAAACACACCGTGGTTGGAGTAATTACCTTGGAGATGCCCAGTGCTGTGTGCAGCGCACGGACCTCCTTGAGGACGTTAACAGCCAGCCGGCGTGTAGCAGGACGACAGCTACAAAGCACCACCAGAGCCAAACCCTCCACCACGCGCAGCACACCCAACAGAGGAGTACGCTCCAGGGACAGGGAATGGCCGCTGCTTGAGCCCTGTGAAAAATGTATCATCAAAAACTCACTCTGAACATTAGGGCCATGTGTACGGAAGCCCTGAGAGGCAAGTGAGAGAAAAAGATTCTGCTGATTAATCTTCTAAGACTGATTTAAATTGTTTTCTCTCCTGTGTGTATGATTTAACAACAGGTTTTTCTTTTCATCTGTAAAAGATGAAAAGAACTGCATGTTGTTGTAATACTCATTCTGGCCACAAGAGGTTGAAGTGCAACACGACCACATGGTCTAAAAGGAACTATACATTTCTCCATGCACTCTAAACTCAAAGGAACATATATTGTGTAGTTTTGTTTTGTAAATGATCCTAACAGAAAAAAAAAATCACCTGACAAACTATTTTATATGGAAGCCCTTTCCTGCCAGCAAAAAAAAAATAAGATCACAAAAAAAAAAATAGTAACTTAAAAAAAATAAAAAATAAAATGTAATTCCCAAAAAAAAGTAAAAAAAAAAAAATCCACCCACAAAATAAATAATAATAATTCTAATAATTATTTTTTTGTACTGATTGTACTGAGCAAACGCACCCTTGAATAGAATGTTAAGCAAGAAGCAGCTCTGGAGTATAAAGAATAAAAAAATTAAAATAAGATCACCAAAAAAAATTATAATAATGAATTCACAAAAAAAAAAAAAAAAAAAAATGAATTCACAAAAAAAAAAAATATATATACCGTATTTTCCGCACTATAAGGCGCACTTAAAAGCCTTTAATTTTCTCAAAAAACGACAGTGCGCCTTATAATCCGGAGCGCCTTATATATGGATTAATTCTGGTTGTGTTTACTGACCTCGAAGCGATTTTGTGTGGTACACGGCGCTCTGTCAAAATGTTTTAGTACGACTTTGGTAAACTACAAAGCCGCACCGCTTGCAGCATTACGGCTACCGTAGTCAGGAGTCTCACCGGTAGTTCTGGACGAGGTGTAAGCATAAGCATGCATAAGTATCATAGCTCGCTGTGTGAGTCACGCAGACGCCACTAACTGTGTGTTTACATGTCTGTAATCATAAAGCTACAGCTGTCTCAGAACGCTGCCGTTAGCAGACGTGCTAACTAACGAGCTAACAAGCTACACTACACGATGTAAACAGTCCGTCCCCCAGATCGTCACATGATGAACTGTAAACTCGTCATAAGCTCGTCATATGCATCACATCTCGCTGTGTGAGTCTCGTACTATCTCGTGAGAATACGGACACAGAAGTGGAGAATCTACAGATTTCTATAGATATTCGAACCATTTTTCTGTGCCGTTTTTCGACGGAGATATTAATAGAAACATAGAGTGAGCGATAGAGTGAGCGCCGCTCCCCACTGCTCACCCGCGGCGGCGCGGGCGCTGACTTCAGAGCGCCCGCGCCTTATAGTCTGGTGCGCTTTATATATGAAAAAAGATCAAAAATAGACCATTCATTGACAGTGCGCCTTATAATCCAGTGCGCCCTATAGTGCGGAAAATACGGTATATATATTTTATTTTTTTTACTTTTTCTCTGTCAGCAAAAAAAAAAGAAAAAAAAAGATGTTTCCAGTTGCTGTTTATTGGTCGCCACCTCAGCCACATTGGTTTCATTCTTTATACTCCAGAGCTTCAAGGGTGCGTTTGCTCATTACAATCCATGTGAAACATCATCTGTATTTCATGTGTTGTAAAGCCACGTTTTAAAGAAGTCTTCAATGTACTCACAATCCATTGATATGTCATAGCTGCTTCTATGACTGTTGTGTTAAAGTATCTCATAATTTCGACTTTCTATAGCAACTGGAAAAATCTGGTCAGTGTTATGGTTACAGATGGATGCACCAAAAGTTTTTTGTTTTTTTTTGCTGGTTGAAAAAAAGTAAAATAAAAAATAAATAAAAAATTATTAGAATTATTATTATTTATTTTGTGGGTGGATTTTTATTTAAATTTTTTTGTGAATTACATTTTTTTTTTTTTTTTAAGTTACTATTTTTTTTTTTTTTTTTTTTTTTGCTGGCGGGAATGGGCTTCCATCATTTTATAACCGGTTTTATCATAGAAAAATGATAATCGCAAAAAAACGTTCCACTTGTGTCACAGAAAAAATAAGGAACTTATCATCCCAATAAAAAGCTTTTTATTCCTGTTGTTAAATCATAAACACTGGAGAGAAAACAATTGAGATCAGACTCTAAACACTAAACAAACCAAAAGCCATAAACACAAAGTACAGTAACGCACATCACATAAACATCACTGCTAGTAATGAAGCTATAAAACCGTTCAGACTTCCTTCACAAACCTTTGCATCGTGGCTCTTATTGCTGCTCTGCACCGCCTGCCTCCACTGGCTGAGGAGCTGCAGCAGCATCTTGACAGCGTTGTCCAACAAAGTGGGGTGGACGTCCGTCACCTCTCGCACGATGAAGTACGCGAAGCCCGAGAGGACGTCCTCACGCCACTCTGGGAAATCCACCATCAGGGCCTGGAGGGTGGTGAAGGCGAGGCCACGCAGCTCCTCGTCCATGTGGATGGTCAGTCTGCAGAGGGAGAGGGAGGAAGACGTTAGGAGCTAAGGTAGATTGTACGTGTCTGCAGTTAGGTTAGAGGAGGGGGGGATTACTTGGCTAGAAGCTCTATGAGGTCTTGTCTGCTCATGCCGTCCGGGATCAGTCTCGGGATGGCGGCCACGCACGTACGGAACAGATCGATCTTTGGCTTCCTCTCTCCCCTGTGGTACAAAAAACGGCTTATGAGAACTTCAGGTCAGACGTAACACAAACAAAAAGTAAAGAGTCCAGGTTTGTGGTGACGTACGTGATCATGTCCTCGGGCTCCTTGTTGGACATCTGTACGTTGGTCATGCTCATGGAGCGTCCCACTTCCTTGTCCAGGTGTCGCAGGATGTTATCTAAGGCCTTTCTGACTTGAGGGTAGTACAGCGACATGCCTGGAAAACACCCAGGAGTCATTCAACTGTTTCAACTAAAACAAGCCTTTTTCTTTTCCCCAAAAGTTTAAAGACTTCAAACTCACCTATGACCTTGGCTTCTTCGTCGGTGAGGGTGGTGTTGAGGAAGATCTTCTTGACGCGCAGGGTGTTGCCGGAGGGCATGATGATCCCAGTCGTGGGCATCGGAGGCTCGCCGTCTTTCTGCTGGAGGCTGTCGGCGATCACCAGGAAGGCTCGCAGACCGATGTTCATCCTCTGTTGAGACGACGAGAGAGTTATGACGAGAGGAAATCCAACAGACGCCACAACAACATCAGAACCTGAAGTCTCTACTTTACCTCCGGGTTGATGGTGAAGGTTTTGTGAGACTTGCCCACACACAGGAGGTCGTAGATTATCTCCTTCATAGCGAAGTCCAGTCTTTCCTGTAACGACCAACAGAGCAGGATTCACTAACCCTGGTCACACGTCGCCATCTTGGCTTTTTGCAACCAGTGAACAGGAAGTGACCATATCTGGACTGAGGAGGAGTGACGTAGAGACCTGTCAATCACCGTGTAGCCCCGCCCTAAAGCATACCCTGCTTTATGGTCTGTTTGACTCTAAATGGACCATTGGAACAGTGGAAAGACCGACAAAGACGATTTTGATGAGTTTTATTTCGTTTGTCGATTTTTAATGTAGCGTGTTTCGATGATCATCAAGTAAAATGACTGTTTCTCTCAATGGAGTCTTGTGTCTTTGAGGAGAGCATTACATTACATTACAGTCATTTAGCAGACGCTTTTATCCAAAGCGACTTACAATTCAGATTCTATCATATTCATACACCGTAGGCACAGCTATTTTTTCGGGTTAAGTGCTCAAGGACACATCGACATGCAACTAGCAGAGCCGGAGCCGGGGATCGAACCGCCGGTGTGTTTCAATGATCAGTGAGGTAAAATGACTGTTGTCTGACTGGAGTCTGGTGGCTTTGAGAAGAGCATATTCATTTTATGTTTTGTACGTTAATAAATTACAATAATTGTCCAAATCCCTGTTGATTTTATTTATTATATATTCACTTCAACGCACGTCACAAAGCGGTGAAAGTTTGCGTGTCCACCCGGGTGTCTCCAGCTGATAAATAACTGACTACCGCAGAGTAATGTTTTCCGGTTGTAACCTTTCCCACTAGAGACAAACGCCAGATGTTAGTGGGAGTTAGTGAGTTTTAGTCCAGTGGGAAAGGGGCTTTACACACAGCTCCTACATGGTGTATCCTTAGCTCAGCTGTGAGATCCAGGTATGTCGGCTCAAACTTACCTGAGCGATGAACTGGATGATCTTGACGAAGATGTTGAGCGGTGTGTCCCTGGGCACCACACTCCGGGAGCCTTTGGGGAAAAGTGCTGAAACGATGCTGAGTAGTCGACTAGTGGAGGAAAAAAAAGGGATATTTTCAGCTTATTTACTGCTCAACAACAAGGCTAATATTGAAAAGACTTGTATTTAATAGCCATCAATCAACTGACCTCTGTGTGACAGTGTTACTCTCACACTTGATCCTGATGATGTAGACCCACAGCAGTCTGTAGAGAGACTCCAGAGCCACGCGGGACATTTTGGGGTCTTTGTTCTGTGGATGTAAAGAGAACAATATGAGCCACTCACTTTGATTTTGGAAGTAACCCTACCCACCTGTGAGACCGGGTTGATGTTCTCCTAAAGAACTGTACGATCCTTTTTCAGCCTCTGTGCTTAATTTCCAATGCGTTTCATGTCTGAACAGTTAAAAGTCCTCATGATCTGATGATCGCTAAGCATTTTGAAGATGGAGTCGGCAGTAAAACTAGTGAAATAAAAAACTATTTTATGGGCTTTTGGAAGAAATGTTGAGTATGAAGACAATCAATGTCAACCAGAAGAAAACATCTTGAGGAAAATAACCATTAGGACCACTTTATGGACTGACCGGCCAAGTGAACCGTTATAATGAACATATAGTTGAGATACCTGCACAGGGTCGTTAGAAAACTGCAAAAACATGTATTCACCGATATGAAAAGTGAGTGTGAGAGTTAACGACACAGACAGCCAGAGACGCAACAGGTTTGGCTAATCGAGTCCGTCTTCGTGTCTGTTTGTGGACCTACATGGACCCCCTTTGGACAAATTTGATCCAGAGCCTTTTGTGAGAACCTGGATCACAATAGGACATGAATCTCTCCACTTCTTGGGACGCGAGGACGGCAATGAGAAGAAGCCGAGACGAGGCCTGTGTGTCGGGTTATTTTGCAGACTGGTCCCGACCCGATGGTCCAGACTGTGACCTGCTCAGACCGTGTAATGTGGTCCTGGTGCAAGGACTTCCATATGACGGCTTCACCTTATTGGCTTTATGGAGGTTTGTAGTTTCAAACTCTTTTGGCCAAGATCTCTCTGCCTTTCTATCCAACCACCTCACTGTCACAGCATCTCCTTTTATTATTCCTCCATCTAATATTTATACATCTGGTGTTTAGATATTTATTAATATTCTGTGCAGCATCAATATTTTATAAGTGCAATAATGTGGACTCAACTTTTCCGTCTACTGACTGCTATTTTATCATGTTTGTTTTTTACTGTTGTCTCTGGTTGTTTGTCCCCTCTGTGGGACTAATAAAGGATGTGAATATATATCACAATAAAAACCAAAACTTTGATGTGGAACTACTTTAAGAAGGAACAAGGACTTTTAAACAGTGATGTCAATGTGGTAGCTCTCAGTTAAGCACGCCACGGCTCGGTTTACCAACACTATACTGTAAACACACGACATGTTGGAGGCAGACTGTCTCAAAATTGGGGAAAATAAAACAAAAAATAAAGCCAATTAGAGATTATTAAAACAAGTACACTATTGTGCTGCAAGATTTAATAATCTCTAATTGGCTTGTTGAATATGAAGGTAAATTAATAATTGAGTTTCTATTTAAAAGAAACTTTCCCTAATTTGACGCCAACTTTTGAAAACAGGTTTATAACTTTCTCAACCTTTGTTGGTTGATCAAATACTAGACTTCAAACATGAGGACACATGACGACTCGTGCATTTATTGAACCGGTTTAATTTGGTCTGTCAATCGAACTTCTTTAACGTCATGTGAAATGTGTTAATTGAAGTAGCGGACTGAGAGACATCGCTGCATATCAAGGCTCGATTTCTGCTGGAAAACCTTCAAAAAATAAAATGAATCCCTCTCACCTCAGTGCCGAGCACATTAAGGATGTCGATTAACGATTTTATAAAAAACTAACCTCAGCCTCAATGTGAGGTGTCAGGTAAGTGATGCCCGTTAGCAGCAGAAACACTAAATGCAGTTCTGCAAGAACAAACCGCAAAATAACCACATTCTACGATATTCAAATGAGTTCATCCTCTCACGACTTTCTCTGACCGTCTGGTAATAAATTAGGATGCACAAATCTGAATTGTTTTTATTGATATTGCATTGATAGCTATTATTTATTTTTGGCTGATAACAAAAACTTGCATTTAATGACAGTAGTGTGTAGTTTTCCTTTTATATGGCTGTCTGCTTTGCGTGAAGAAGTTTTACTTGAGTAGAAATACTCTGCTGCAAGTTAAAGTCCTGCATTCAAAATACTACTTAGAATTATGAGCATCAAAATGTACTTTAAGTAGCAAAAGTAAAACTACTCATTATGCAGAATAATATACGTTAGTTTCATAATTATTGATGCATTAACATAATTTCAGCTACTTTATATACTGTACCTCCCAGTAGCTTAATCCATAAAACATCATCATCATTTATTAGTTTAATGTTTAAATATTTTTAGATTTAGATTTTTTTATTAAGAATCTGAACCTGCAAAGTAGATAGTAACTAATGCCGTCAAATAGATGTAGTGGAGTGAAAAAGTACAATATTGACTTCCAAAATGTGGTGAAGATGAAGTATAAAGTAGCATAAAATGAAAATACTCAAGTAAAGAACAAGTACCTCGAAATTAAGTACAGTACTTGAGTAAACACACTTGGTAAGATTCCCCCACTGGATGCAGAAAGACCCTTTTATCTACAGTACAAATCTAAATATCAGACAACAGTCATCACCACCGACCAAAAACACAAACCAGCTCAACAACAAAGCCTGAAAGGCCACAACACAACAACGTGTTCCCCTTCACACTTCAATGTCACCACAGAGAACGACTCACTACCCACGTGAGCCAATCAGGTGACGACTCACTACCCACGTGAGCCAATCAGGTGACGACTCACTACCCACGTGAGCCAATCAGGTGACGACTCACTACCCACGTGAGCCAATCAGGTGACGACTCACTGCCCACGTGAGCCAATCAGGTGGATCGGTTCTACGTCCTGGTCACGGTATTATCAATCCTACTACGGCGAAGTCATGAGTTGGAGTTTGATTTATCACAATAAGTCAGTACTATGCTTTAAACACACATCTATGTGTGTATAACTAGTGTTAATATAATATGATTTAAGAGATTTAACATATAACCTGTTTGACTCAATGTATAAGTAAAAGAAAATGTGATACACTTTGAAAAACCTCTGAAAATATTGGTATCATGGAGACATGCCAGGACATGTGTGAACATGTCTGAGTGGGAACATTTGGGACTTCCTGAGACACCATGAGAAAGATGAAACCTGAGGGTGACTAAAATATAAAATATACCATCGCATCCAAGGCAACAGACGAAGAGTTTAAAATAATAAACTCAAACATCTCTGGGACACCAATAGCTACTAATTACAGAATAGACAGAAGTGTTGGAGATAGTAGTTTAGACTTCATCAACCGGCCGAGCCTGAGCTTCTGCTCTCCAACACATGACCCGCCCTACGCTGCCTCTGATTGGCTCACCCTGATATCCTTATCCTCACCAATCTCACTCCTCATGCCTAAACTTAACGAATCCAACCAACGACGACTACTCTCCAATCACAGGCGGAGTTGGGCGGGCCACGCCCTTTGCCCATAGGAGGATTAATAATCTAGCGTCCTGGTTTTAGGACCTGGACCTTTTCAGAGTGACGGGAGCACCGGGCAGGTCGCTGCCAACCAGATAAACTCACCTGCAGCGTCTCAATCTGCTTTCGGATGCTGTTGTTAGACGGCATCTGGAGCGAGTCAACGTGAGAAAAAAGATCACATGACAGGAGACAAAGAATGAAGGGTTTGAGGGGGAGGGGTAACATGCATGTTAAAAGGCAAAAACAAAAACTAAACAAATATGAAAAGAGCAGTCTGAAGTATCTCGTCAATGTGACGGTGCATAAATCGACACAATGAACTGTTCAACCTTCCACTTGTGGATTTATTACTGGCATGCCAGTAATAAAAAGTAACAGTTCATTTGTGTTATATATATATATATATATATATATTAGGGGTGTAACGGTTCACAAAATCCACGGTTCGGTTCGGTACGGTACAGTGGAGCCACGGTTCGGTACGTTTTCGGTACGTTTCGGTACGTTTTCAATACAGTAGAAAACTATAAATGCCAGAGAAACGTACTTGATTTTAAAATATATTTATTCATTAAAACTAACATCATAAAGTTATTCTTTGAACAATGATGGAACTATACCTGAGTGACCCATCTTCTGGGGTGTCTTCTTAGCAGCGTGTAAAATAAAAACAGTTTCTTATGAAAACTAAAATGTAGCATTGTTTGCTGTAGTTATACACAAATAAAAGAAACAATCCTGTTTTATATGGAGCTATGTGTGTGTGTGTGTGTGTGTGTGTTTCTACTCAATGTTTAAGTTTTTTTTCAGAAAGATGAGAATGTCTACATATATATAATGTATATATACACTATATTTATCCCTTTATGGGGGACATTTTTCTCTGCATTTGACCCATCCCTGTATATAGGGAGCAGTGGGCTGCCAATGACAGGCGCCCGGGGAGCTAGGGGTACAGTGTCTTGCTCAGAGACACTTCGACACATGACACGGCCCAGTCAAGGATTGAACCTTCGACCTTGCGGTTACCAGACAACCCTCTTAACCCAGGGAGCCACGGTCGCCCCCTTAAAAAAAAAAAAAAAAAAAAAAAAAAAAAAAAAAAAAACGTATGAACGGTTCGTTCGGTTCGTCATGCGTACCGAACCGTGAGCCTCGTACCGAACGGTTCAATACGAATACGCGTATCGTTACACCCCTAATATATATATATATCAACATAAGAGTGACACAAATCTTAATTTGAAAGTGATAAAGCAAAATAAGGTGTGCTGTGGTCTGTAAATCAGACAGTTTGACAGAGAAAATACAAATAAATAGACAAATGAATAGAGTGGATGAAAAGAGGAACATTGACGCACGAGGAAAAGGACATTTAAAGGTGTGAAAGGAAAATGAGTGGAGCATTTTTGTTTTTACAAAGCCGACAAGCAACGAAACCCAAATCAGCAGTTTATTCAAATCCAAATCAAGCAAGCTGAAAATGCTATTTGCTGTATCTTAACCCTGTGGGGATCACACTTACACAAATATGGTGTAAACTATAATCTCCATTAGTTTGTAAAATACCAAATAAAGAATCTGAGAACATACATGCATAACATTCAGCATGCAAATGCATTAAAGGTAGAGTTTGGATGTTTTGAAGTGTGGTTGTATGAGGTTCTGAGCAATAGTCAGTGTTTTAATACAGTGTTTTAAGTGAACGCTATATTTAGAATGTTTTCACCTCTTTACCTTGCTGTCAGACAGACCTTTCTGAGGGAACTGAAGCTGTTCTCTATGATCTCTACAAAGACACCAGACTCCATTCACTGTGTTTTAAAGGGCTAGTTCGGATTCACTAAAGTCTCACAACCTCACTAACAGATGGAGGCAGCAGTAGACCAACAGCTCCTGTGTCCTGAGAGGTAGAATCAGTGTTTTAGTGAATGGAGTCTGGTGTCTTTGTAGAGATCATAGATAACAGCTTCAGTTCCCCTCAGAAAGGTCTTTCTGACAGCAAGGTAAAGAGGTGGAAACATTCTAAATATAGCGTTCACTTCAACTGATAGAGATTCTTTTAGGAGTCTAAAATACGTCCACAGCAGAACATTACTTTGCTCCCGTGCTGGTTCTCCTGTCCGTTTCTATAAACTCATCTACTGTAGTAGAACCCTGACTGTGGAGGAGAACCTCATACAAACACACTACAGAACATCACTACTGTCTCTTTAAGTCATTTATTGATCTTTGACCATTTTTTAAGAGCAGACACAGGGTTAAAATCACTGGTTGGACAAGAACCCCCTAAATCACTGAAAATCATCACTACCCTAACCCATCACACACAAACCCGTAAGATGATCTCAATCAAAGAATCAGCATCACCACAACTCAGACTGACTGATTACGCCTTTTGTATTTTTTGAATGAAGGAAACCTAAAACAATTAGAGTGAAAGAGAACACTGGAAATGAGATCACTGAGAAAGCAGACGGCCGTTCGAAACCATCGGAAATCACCATCACAAAGACGCAAAGAACATGAAATCTATCCACCACAAGATCATGGGATCTCCACAAAAAGGGTAATCAATGTAGAACGAGAGGGGGGGGAAGGGGGGTTGAACTGGCTCCATGATGGTCAGGGACAAGAGGAAAGTGGGTTTGATTGGTTTGTAATTGGTTTACAGGGAGTCATCTACAGACCTGAGTTAAAACAGCACTTGAGATATTGAGCATCAGATGAAACACGAGAGTTTAAAGATCTAACCATTTATTTTATTCTCTGTGAAACCAGTTGTGGTTACACTTGCGATAATTACTGACACCTAATAATCATTTATTTCATGTTTGTTGTCTTTGAGCATAAATTACAGCTTTTATTAAACAGACTATTATTAGATTATCAAATCAAGTGCTATTCCTATCCAGATCTGGCTGTCGATAAATTAGGGTAAAGTACATTATTATGAGACAGAACCACAGAGCACACCCTTCTTCAGTCAGTATGTTGCAAAACCATGTTGATGTTTTCACATTGCAAATCAGAAAACACATAAATCTAATTTCTAATGTTACACAACACGAGTCATAAGACCTCCGAGGTTGTCAGAGCCAAGTAATGTGGCCTAAAATCTGAAGAATGCAGTCGTTTGTGCTACAAACTTTGTGAAATGGATCGGGAGTAAAGGCTCGGCCTGTACCTTCAGGTGCGAGAGGCAGTTCTGGAGGAAGATGTGCCAGTTGTTGAGGAAGAACTGCTTCTGACTGACACACAGCAGGCAGGTCACCAGAGGATACAGAGCCTGGGGGGAGAAAACAGTGTCAGAGGGATAAAGTAGTTTTATCTACCGAGTCATTGAGGAATTTGGCATCTGAACAAAAAAGAAGAGATAAACACAAAAGCATTGCACACCACAGCTCCCAAGCTGAGACCGGAAAGATGTATTTAATGACATAGACACAGACCACAGACTGTATATAAGAAGTGGACGTAGTCCTCATGACGTCACCCATTGGTTTAAGGACTGACGTTTTTTTTTTTGCAACCGATGAACAGGAAGTGACCATATCTGGACTGAGGAGGAGTGACGTAGAGACGCCGTATACGTCTCTGGTAGAGACCTGTCAATCACTGTGTAGCCCTGCCCTAAAGCATACCCTGCTTTATGGTCTGTTTGACTCTAAATGGACCATAATTTACTAAATGAACATCATGCTGTATTGAAGAAGACTTGAAACTAGAGATTGAGACCATAAACTCATGTTTACAATGTTTACTGAGGTAATAAATCAAGAGAGAAGTAGAGTCATTTTCTCATAGACTTCTATACAACCAGAGGAGTCGCCCCCTGATGGTCACTAGAGAGAATGCAGCTTTAACACATGAAGCTTTGGCTTCACTCTGCAGAACCGCTGCGCACACAGCAGCACAGACGGTAACGTCACAGCCACCATATCGTCGGTGTGAAGTTCTTCAGCGCGAGTGAAGAAGACATTAAGCTCGCAAAAGATAAAGTAAGATAAACTGCAATTCATTTTCACATTATAATTTGTCCAGTAAGCTAGAGAGCTTTTATTCTAAGATCTGTTTGAGCGAGAAAAGGTTTCTGTAACTTGGTTCAGTTCTGGAGAAAATGTAGGTTGTTTATTAGTCAATGTTTTATTATGAACATTCAATAGAATTTAAATATTTCATGAATGGAAAGTTACAGATATCAGAATTGGCCAATAAAACTGCAATCGGTGCGTCTCTACTCTCTATATTAGATACAGATATGAAAGCTGGTCAGTAAACATAATAGACTAACAGTGAGGTTGTATTTTCAGATATTTCTAGCCAATGGAAACGTTGACAAAATACAGGAAGAGCGAAACACAAAAGGAGAAGGAAGCAGTAAAGATTCAGAGTAAATGGAGAAAGGGGTGGTGGAGAGGAAGAGAGGAAAGAGTCCGATATCATTATTACCAAAGAGTGCTTCTTTCTGGAACTGAGTTCAAACGTAGTCTGGTACAGCATCTCCACAAAGTTCTTCAGACACGGCACGTTGACTTCATTTTTCACCGCCTGAGGAGGAAAACGACTCATCACTGAGGATCTCAAAGCGATAAAATGACACGAAGAGATTCATTCGCCTGAAGTAAAACAGCGGAGATCGTTTAAAAAGTTTACTCACAGCTGCGACGGGGATGAGGATCTCCACGAAAAGACCAGCGAGAGCGTGCTTTATGTCTTTGTCCTTGACCTCCAGGAAATACTGGGCACACTCCTAGAAAAGAGCATCAAAGACACATGTATGAAGAATACACAGAGGATGAGGAAGATGGTTCAGCAGTATTAAGACGACAATGTTGACAGCCCTAACCCAGGTTTATCTTATGAACTCCAGCTTTTTATTGGGGGTTAAAAAGGTGGAAGATGTGTAAATGTCAGCTTTAAAATGTGGATTTACAGTAAAAAAAAACTCACTCTTCATTAATGTATCTTAATGCTACAAAGGAAATGTAATGGAGACATCAGTTCAGAGCACTTAGAAATAAATTAAAATAATAAAATGGATCAAATTCACTGGGTCTAAACGATTCATAGGAGTTCTGCAGAATAGGAAACTGTGCCTTCACACATCTCAACTCCAGATGAAATATATACACATCATAAATATGAACTAATCTGTGATGGAAAATGTTCCAACACCAACTGATGCAGAACCAAAGTTCTGCTGCTCACATGACAAGAAAAGAACCGTACAGCATCCTGTTATTGTCTTTTTAATCCTTCGTAGGATGAATCACAGGAACTAGTTTTTTCATCGTGTTATTGACTTTAACTGGAGAGAAACTTAATCGTAATGAATTTTGCTTCTTAAATATCATTACAAAATGTAAATATCCTGTATTTGTCAGGCTTTAAAACACCCTCATATGGGTAGAAACAATGATAAGTACTTGAATAAAGTGGTGGACATAAACCAATTAGCAACAGGAAATGTAAAAGGGACAATTCACCGCAAAATAAAATATACATATTTTTCCTCTTAGCTGCGGGAACTATTTTCTTTCTACCGACCCGCCAGCCGAATCACCGTGCAGAAGAAGCATCTACTGATGGAGGAGAGGCTCATGCTTGTGACGGAGCGAGATGTAAACATTAAAGGCGTCCTCGTTAGCTGAGCCGTAACATTAGCTAGCCGAGCTAACACACACGGTTCCTACACGAAACCGCTCACAACAAGGTCTCTGGATTAACCGGGTCATTTCTGGAAAGAGACGTCTAGTTCCAATATAATTTATATCTCCAACACCCTGCAACTCACACGAAAACATCTGGATTCATAGATAGAACTACAGGTAAGAGGAAGTATTTTTGGGTGAACTGTCCCTTTAAGAAAACAGCGAGTGTGATACCGCTGCAAGGAGGTTAATGAAAAAAGAGACAAGCTCCATTAACGCACACGCGCGCACACACACACACACACACACACACACACACACACACACACACACACACACACACACACACACACACACACACACACACACACACACACACACACACACACACACACGCACACGCACACGCACACGCACACACACACACGCACACGCACACGCACACGCACACGCACACACACGCACTTCTTGGCAAACCTCACCTTTGATTGTTACTCATCTAGCTTTATGAGCCATCGCTACAGAGAGCTGCTGAGTTTGAACAACGAGCGGCGGTAATAAAATAAAATAAAAATGTCTGGTGTAATTTAACAAACACTCATATCAGCCACACTAACTGTAGATACACGCGGGGCAAATAAAGGACTATAATTCACCTGCATGAACTGAAAAGAAGCCTCAAAATCCTCCACGGGATACATTTTAACCCGGAAGAACTTCATGCCCATGATGAGGCTGATGACGCTCTGGACCACGTAGGGACTCTGCTCCTTTAGTCTGAGCTCCTTCAGTTCTGTGATGAACTTCTTCCTCACCGTCTGAAACCTGAGCACACACACAAAGATATATAATATATATACACATATACATATCTAAACTAATGACAAAACGTGTGAAGTTGTAAACTATTCAGCCAGCTTACTTTGACTGCGTCAGGATTCCGATGACCTCAGCATACAGGTCTGCGATGATGTGCACATTGCCAGTGTTAGGGCCACAGTACCTGTCAATCAAAGCATTTGTCATCAAGTCTTAAACAAATGGACATCTTTATTGTGGAAGACATTGTTACAGAAGCCCTGAGAGGAAAGAGGGGGGGAAAAGTCTGATATAAAGTTTATTCCTCTTTTGTTTATGACTGAAGAACAGGTGGAACAAAAGAGATTTTGCTGAGATAACCAAAGTTCTCTTTTCTTTCAAATGTGTGAAACATGTGGGAACATTTTACATGATCTTTTAGGTAAATAAAATGAATAGATAAATAAATACACCTACAAACATACACACCCCATACTTCATAACCTCCCCCCCACACGCACGCACACACACACACACACACGGCGACCCCCACAGAAGAAAACAGAAAGGCTTGTAGTCCTATTTTAGAACATGGGGTGGTGCTGTACTTCAGCCTCTTGTGACCAGAATGAGTATTACAACAACAAACATGTGATCACATGATCCTGACAAAAAAAATAAAAATCCCAAAACTTGTTTTTCTCTCCACCTGTTTTCACAGAAATAAAACTTCCAAAAATGATCCTTGCGAAACTTTTTTTCTAGCCGACTGTCACAGCTGGAAAAAGAAGAACTTGCTCATGAAAAGCCGAATAACCTTTATTAAGTGTCATTAATGACACAATGCCCGTCTATTGAAGTGAGAGCACCACTGTATCTTCATCAGTACTTTCTATTCATGCCTAATTCACCAGTGTGGATGCGTACTTACCCCTCTTTGTGTTTAAAGTGCTTGAATGCCAGGTTGAGGACTTCGTGTACTAGAACATCTGGCACTGGATGAAGAGGAATCTGTGAAGGCAAAACATGGAATCATTGGTCTTATTAGCAGCATTGATAGTCTTTCTCTTTGCTTCCATTCAGGAGCAAACGCACAGGAAAGAAGCCAAGGACAACTTAGCTCCGGTCCCCAGGGATCGGCTTTTAGTTCAGAATGCTGCAGAGATTTTGGACGAGTCCACTTTAGAAACACAACTCAGTCGGGAGTTGGTCTGATGCCATTGTGTTTATTTAACGTGTCACCCTGCAGGCAAAGACGCCGCTAACAAACACTGCAGTTCATTTCTGCACCACAGGAGATAAGTAAATAAAAAATAACTATGAAACAATGCTCTTATCTTTCTACGTCTGCAAATCACGAGTGAAAGAATAAAACAACTCTTATCAGTGGTGAATGCTGCACTGGCAGTTAAGACATCTGATCATTTGAATGATTGGTCACAATAAAAAGGTGACCAGATGTCCCAAATCCTAAATACTGTCCTGTTTGTCCCAAGAATAAGACTGAACCCCAGTTTTGATCAGTTAAAGCCTAATACAACATTAAATACTGATGAATTGCCTCATGAATTGTGGCTGATGTCGTTTTTTAAAGCCATGTACAGTAGTTCCTACACACAGCGGCAACGCTTTGCTGTGACGTTCCTGAATTTAAACGTCTACGGAGGGAAATTAAACTATGCGTTGTGATATAAAATTATATTGGGAGGAGTGAGGAGGGATAATTGTTGTTTAAAGTTTTTTAAAGTCTATAGGAAAGAATTCTCCTCTAGAAAGACTAAGTCCCGCCCCTTTCCGGTACCTTAAATCATAATAAATATGTACAGTAGCCAACGGCAATATTGTTTCCGATCCCGTTTGAATTGTGTCATCAATTACACACGTTTGTCTTTTTATAAAAATTATTTAGCAAGTTAGGAAAGCCGCAGTTGGTCGTAGATTCGTCGTAATATCGTTTAGTTTTGTGTGAAACCGCTCGGTGAACTTCGTCTCTCACCATCACGTCATACAACATGGCCGTCACCTCGGCTAGCTAGCTAACAAGCTAACTTACTTGATGTGTTTCATCCAGCGACTCGTTTTATCAGCCGGGAACGAGTGAGACCGGTGTGAGAACATCCTGGTACAACCTTTGGTTGTGTAGTTTTTATAATTACGTATTTTTACAGTCGTATACTTCAACAGTTTTAGAACAAATTGAGACTTTCTTCACTTACAATGACAAACATTTGTAATTCATGGCAAAAATCTAACTCTCTCGCCGTTGACTTCTGAAGATATTCTTTTCTGAAATGAGGTCCCATGGTGGTCCACAGGAAGGGGCGGGACTTCTCCTCTCTAATATTATAACTAGTGTCCCAGAGTGTCACTCCATTCTCATCTGGTCACCCTAACTTCAACGAATATATAAACTACAAACTATATAAACTGTTACATTTGAAATTAAATCAAATACAGTGAGAAACCCGGCATCCGATTCACCAAAGGCAAAAGATACAGTATACATGTTCACTACAACAGACATCACATCAACAGCAACAAGGAAACTAAGTCTGTCTGGAGGACGTCAAAGTGGAAATACATGGTGTAACCACAGCCACTCTTTAATAACATCATGTCAATATTGGGTCAAACAGGTAGATGTAAACAGTAGTGAACTGACCCCAGCTACCCAACTGGAATAAACACTTTTTATATTCAGTGTAAACCAGTAAACAAGAGCAGAGTGTCAGATAACTCACCTGTTTCAGAACTTCCACTGAAACTAAACAAAAAATGAAGTCTATGGATAAGTCCCTCCGTTCCAGAAGGTAATCTTTATCCCGGTGCTGTTCGTCTCTGCAGAGTGGGAGAGAGAAAACGATTACACATCACCTATAAATGATTCGTACGTGAGGAAGAAGAAGAAGAAGACATAGTTGAAACGAAGACGAGCGTCTCACCCTTTGGACTTGGTACTGGAGCGAGGCCGGTACTCGTAGGACTCGTCCTCGGTGCCGCTCTGCCGCCGGTACCAGTCGAACAGCGTGCGCAGTAGGGAGGGCAAACAGTGTTCTGCTATTGAGCTCATAGAGCTTATTAACTGGGAAAAACAACGACATACAAACATTACATTCATTGATATTTGAATGCACACGTTAAATACTTCAACCTGTCAAATACAGACCAGAAGTTTTCTGGGTGACATACTGTAGATATTGATTATGATCAGGAGTGTGGTGTTGGATAACTTGTTGAGCACATATTAGGCTCTGTTCACATCCTGCACTAACATCGTCTTTGGGTGATCCGGATCTGAAGTGGACCGCTCTAAGTACGTCAGTTCACACCTCGTCAATAAACGCGTATGATATTTCTGTTTGCAAAAAAACTAATGTTTTTAAACAAGACTGAAGGCAGCGACACAAATCCTCCGTGTCCCATTTGTACGTTCCCACAGAATATTATTACTCGTTTCACCCTCGTCGTTAAAGGACGTCACAACATTGGGTTCAAATGTCAGCCAGTCAAAGACAAATCAAGCAGTAGAGCTGCTGTGAGGGATTTATGTCGCTGGAAATCCATTTAGTTTAGTCAGCGAGACTTACTACTAAATCACCGCAACTTCATCATCATCATCATCTTCGTCGTCATTGCGGCGGGCTGAAAGTTGCGCAACTGGAAAAAAACAATAACAGCGGCACGACTGGCGTTTTCCATTCGTGTTTTTAGAGGCAACATGAGATAGAGATAATCTATGATGATCTGTGTGTTTCTGTGTAGTACCGGCTGTATGAGGAAGCAGTAAATCCCAACTCTACCACTAACAAGTGAGCACAGAAAGAAACAAGAAATCAGTACTGTAGCTACTCAAGATCACAGCGAACAGTTGAGACGATACATAAAACATGAAAACAGGGAGGTGGTCAGTCTGTGTTTGAGGGTCGGTGCAGCGTGATGAGGATGATGACGGATGCCGGAGCAGCAGAGTTATGCAACCGCTCCCTCTGCCCTTATGGCGCCTGATACACTCCAGCACCCGATGCTGATTTACTGCTGAGGATGACACAGCGATTCTACACTCCCTGTACCCCCCCCTTCCTCACTCACAATTGGGACAGCTGGATCTATAGCACCACGTCCTCGCCGGCTTTGTGCCGTGCTGAACAAAGCGTTCTGCAGCAGGCGGGCCTATTGTATAGAGTTCTGCAGCAGCTACAGATGAGGGACAGACGGGCCGACGGATTCAAATATTGCGCACGCACGCACGCACAGAGGGCTGGTGTTGGTCCTGTGATGTGAGAATCGGGTACTGACCTGGTCAAATTGTGCATCTTCTCCTCTCTGGAGGGATCGGGACAGAGGTTTCTCCTGTAGAGAGAGACAGAGATTCAGAATAAGGAGTTACTAACACAGCAGAGTTGTAGTGTTGCACGACAGCAGGTTGCTGTCAGTGAAGCAGCCTGATGATGAGTCAGCATGCGAGAGACAACTGTACTCAATCTGAATAAAGTCATTATTCAGGTTAAATGAGTTTGGGTGCTTTCACACCTATGAGAGTGAGGTAATCCAGTCAGTTAACAATGAACATTTGTATCATTCATGTAGATCTTTATATATATATATATATATATATATATATATATATATATAAAATCTGTATAATCTGTCAAATCTGTATTTTTTATATTTATTTTGTATTTCTCATACTTGTTTCTATGGTTTTCATACCTTACAGTTGCTTTACCACCCTGAACTTGTTTTATTACTAGAAGTATCTTATTTTGGGATTTTATTATTTTTGCTTCTTGTGTGTCTTGTTTTTAAATACCTCGTATTGATTTGTTTCTCTTGTTCAGCACTTTGAGCTTCATTTTATGTAATGAATAATGCTACATAAATAAAGCTCATTATTATTATAATAATAATAATAAAGATTATGTGCCTTTCCTGTTCCTCACAGTGGCTGGCAGTTAGCTGCCAAAGAGAGGCGGTTATCTCAGCAGCGTGGGTCACATGACGTGTCGCGTATTGAATTTCACTTCCTGTTGTTTCGACTCACCAGCGGCTCGGCCATCACCATCTCGATCTTCTTCTCGGCCAGCACGGCAAACTCAGCAAACAGACTCTTGATGACGAACTCCCCGGGCTTGAGCTCGGGGTCGATGGTGATGCTCGACATGGTGGAGAAGACGCTGTGTTTCTCCCACGAGAGGGGGGTCACCGAGGAGGGGGGGCGGCGTCTACTCACGCTGCTGCTGACCGGTGCAGAAGCTGGAGGGAGAGAGGGGGAGACGGGGAGAGAGAGAGAGACGGGAATCTTAGTTTGGGATGCTACAGATAAGTGTCATTTCTTAAGGAGAGAGTAAACGAGACAGCGAGAGTGAGAGTGAATGAGAGAGTGAGTGAGAGAGAAACAGCGAGAGCGTCATCGAGAGAGAGAAACAGCGAGAGCAACAGAGAGAGAGAGAGAGAGCGAGAGAGACAGAACGAGAGAGAGAGAATGAGAGAGCGAGAGAGCGAGAGAGACAGAACGAGAGAGCCAGAACGAGAGAGAGAACGAGAGAGACCGACAGAGCGAGAGAGACAGACAGAGCGAGACAGACAGCCAGAACTAGAGAGACAGAACGACAGAGAGAGCGAGAGACAGCGAGAGCTCTCGCTTTCTTGCCGAGAGTTAGATGAGAAGATTGACACCACATTCATGTTTGTCTGCTAAATACAGTCTGAAGCTAGCAGTCGGTTAGCTTAGTTTAGGAAACAGCTAGCTAAATATTTAAACACAATTAGTTTGTTTCTTATTCTCTAAAAGCACACATCGAAATCACTAAGATACCTCATTAAACAACAAATTATCATTTACATGATGGTAGAAATGGTTAGTTCAGCTGCGACTTAATTTAAATCAATAAAATAACCCAGAAAGGTCTTTGAGGGTTGGAGAGCACATTGTGCCCTTAAACTTCAGGTGAACCCAACTGCTCTGACTGAGAATGTAGAAGCTGACTAGATGGACGAGGTGTTGTCCTTCTCTACTTCTGCTTTGAGAGACTGACCTAGTTGCTTCTTTTCCCCATTTTTAGTATTCAGGCTAATCTGCAAATTTGTTATATAAATTGGAAAAATAATCTTTGTTGTCGTTTATACTTTTATTTTATCTGCAAGAAAAGACAAGAAGGGCCACATCAAGTTGTCGTCTATATTATTGAGCTGTGAGAACACATCAAACCCTAAAACATGTATGTTACTGATTCTATTATCATATTAACACATTGATATTTGCATTAAGTAACAAGCAGAACAGTAAAACCCACTTTTACAAAATATACAGCAGTCATCTAGATATTAACAGAGTGAAGAAAGATTATATTACAAAATCTAACTTATAACTACTATAAACCAAGTCAACCAATGTATAATACAGCCAACTGTGGAGGATTATATGAATCTACTGTGGCCGGTGTTGTAACATATTGTGCTGTTAACACTACTTTAATCTAAGGTGCCATTTCTGGGATTTATCACACTACAGAAACAATTAATTGAATTACATTCCCCACATGCTGAAGTGGAGTAAAGAAAATAAAAAAAAAATGCAGGAAGGGTTAGTTAATCAATTTTACGGCACCTTTTAAAAAAGTACATTACACACTTAAGCAAAAAGGCCGAGAGTTCAACGTTTAGGAAAGTAAAACGCTGTAAAACTGAACGTCTCCTTCAGCAGTTTTATAAAAACGTTCATCCAGGGTCACGGAGGGAAGCCGGAGCGCTGCACATTTACATGTGGTGCAGATCATTTGGTCATCCTATTCAAATAGTATACGCAAATCTTTAGGGTTTTGGTGTTTAAGGAGATGACGGAGATGCTCGAGGCCACAGTCACATATGGGTGTAATGTTCAGTCGTGTAGAGTAAATATTAGAGGTGTAACGGACCACTGTCCATCTGTGACCCGTACGGATCAATGACAGTGTAACGTTAACCTTCACAGTGTAAATAAAGTTTTACTGACTCAGTAGAACATCTGTTTCTAGTCTCTGATAATGTTACATTGTAAACAACCAATCAGTGTTTAAACCAACAGGAGGAGAGCTAGTAACGTTAGCAGCACTGCTAACGGCTATCCAACGGAGGTTCACTTCAGTTATATTATGATGCCTTCAGGCTCTGCTCAGTGAACATGAGTACTGGCTGAAGGTAAATTATAACGTTATCATGATGTGTTCACATGTAATCTGTAAAACGTAGTTTTGGTGATAAACTTGAATATAGTTGTTTGAAGATGTTTTCACAACAACATAAATAGTGGTGAGTCTCCAAGATAACTGAGGTTTATAATTAATAATCTGAGGGGTATTTTTAATAGAAAGAGTGAGTTAAGTGCGCACACACAAACAATAAATGACCTTATAAAGCACTGAAGTACCAGCTCTGTTTTACCAATAAAATGAAATGCATGAAACTGCCCCATCATCATGAAACTCGTCTCCGTAGATGCTCAGACAGCCGGCCAAATTGCTCCATATTCAAAGAATCGAGGCGTCATAACATTCAATAGTGCTCTTCAGATTTATGCCACACAACATCCGGTCCAGTCCACAATGGTTCCAGTCCAGCCTTTAGTAAAGTGACCCTTTACCTCGTTCCCTCCCAGGAAGAGAGGCCTTGTTCTGTTTCTTCCTGGTTGTCACAGAAACACTCAGAAACATTCTTAACACCACCGAGGAGAGGAAGCGCTGGAAAGAATATGTTGTTTTTTAAGAGAAGGAAAAACATTCATACCTCGCATGTGAAGCTTTTTTTGTACGACAAAAAATATGCAGAATATGCTCAACTTGGCTGAAGAAGCTACGACTCTTTAGCCTGAGAGAAGATCCCGTCTGTCTGACCGTCTGAATATCAGAGATATGGTTTCACTTGGAAGTGTCAATATTATATTAGATCAAGTTTAACGCTCAATACGTCATTTTCTGCTGCTAGAGGTCTCTCAGTAACAATAACAGAAGTCAGAGTATGGTGATGTTGGGAAGCAGCGTTGAATCATGGGAGTTGTTGTCTTCATTGCAGTAGTTAGTTAAAACGTAATGAAGCAGCTTCACGTGTTTCTCTGACGATGTTCAGCGGACGCAGCGAGCCGCTAACGTTAGCTTAGCTTGTTTCTCTGATAACTTAGGATCCAAACAAAATCCTTCATTAAGTTAAAATATAGAGTTGACTCTTAAATATAAGCATAAAGAAAGTATAAGAACAAATAGAAATAAAGGACGATGTAAATAAAATGATGTACATAATGCTACAATATATATAACACAAGTATAAATGCAGTATTAATGAAGTATTGCACAGATGAATTATTGTACAATTTAAATTACAGATATTTCTGGTTTTAGATTTGTTGTAAATAACTCAACTAAATAAATAAATAACAGGTCTGTTGTTTTTAGACATTTTAGAAAAACGACACATTAGCCGTAACCTTTAAATAACTTTTGATTAAAAATGTTTTTATTTATGATTATAAATTAGTATTTATTTAATTCATAAGTTTTAAAAACAAAATAAGTGTATAAAATGGGACAAATTGCCATTAAATTGCTTATCAAATGATAAAAGCAAACTAACCATCACTGTTAATACTTTTATTTAATAAAATGTAGCTTTAGTTATTAAAATAAAATCTAAACCAATTAAAATATATATATATATATATATATATATATATATATATATATCCCATTCAAAATCCAAGAATACATCTGAAGTAAACCTCACCATTTGTTCAACATCTCTACACAAATAACCACAAATAATAAAATAGAACATGTAAATATTCTAAAGCTATATTTTAACAGTGAAGTGACGGTTGGGGGGTGTCAGCGCGGCAGACAGCGTCGGCTGTGTTGTGGTGATGTTGTCCAGCAGCACAGAGAGCCTTTCAAGCATTTCCCTCTTTGTTTACTGTGCTGCACCAACACCCCCAATGATGTCACATAGCCCCCCCCTCCTTCTTCTTTTCTGTGGGCCAGATAGATTGTTGACTGGTTCACACTAACCAATAACACAACACAACTAAAACCCTCTCTCCTTAAGACATGACACTTATCTGTAGCATCCAAAACTTTATTATTATTATTAAGAATAGTCCAAAGCTGACTCCACTGCACAAATCCTTTTTGTAAACTTGTTACTGACAAACTCCTCACTGTAGTGACTGAAACACTAGAGACTCTCTTGTGACACTGAGGTCATGTTCTTGTTTCCATTCAAATCTAAATGGAGGTCAAGCGTGCTTTGCTAATAATATGTTAAAATGAAAGGCTTGTATTTCAAGTCCAATGTTATTTTGTGGCTGAATCTGTATGTGAAGATGAACTTTAACAGTAAGACTTGCCATCATATCATTGAATTGGTCCTATCATAATTTTTTGACTCGTTCGAGTGAAGTCTTTGTGCAAACACTAGATTTGGGAAAACTGCTTTTAGTTATTGTTGCTGCACACACAACACACACTCAAACCTAACACACTTGAACCCATCGGTGACTTTAAAACTATGGTTACAAACTACGCTGCTCTTCAATGCAACTGGTTTTAACTGTGTTCTGTTGTCTGTTTGTTTTCTCTTTTTGTGTATTTATTCTTTTCCATTTGTACTCTCGACATCATTGAAAAAGATTCCTTGAGGATACGTTAAAGCCGGGTATAAAGAAGTGAAACAGACCTGGTTCTAGAGGTTCTAAAGGCTGTACCATAAACTGAGAAACAAATGAGCTATTAGTCGTTCTTCCTCATTAAACGTCTTCATCAAGCCATCGACCAAAATACAGTTTATCTGTGGTGTGAAACATTTAAAAGATCACTGGTATCGGAGAGATTCAGAACAACCTGAAAGGAGAGTCCAACATCACGCTTGTTTTTGTTATGAGGCCTATGACCCCCCTGCCAGAGTTCCTAAGAAACAGATTACACAACTACCAGAGCAGTGACTCCACCTTGTCACAGTTAAATAAAACCCTCCCAAACGCCTGCTCACTTCCCCTGACAAGACAACACATACTCTCTCTCTCTCTCTCTCGCTCTCTGCAGGAATGCAGGGCTGTGAGTGTGTCCGTTTGTTTTCTATAAAGATATAAAGAGAGAGAGAGAGAGACAAAATAATCTCTGCCAGTGTTTATGGGCAGTGCCAGTTCTGCTATTGTGTCTCAACATGTTAAACTCTGACGAGTTACTACTAGTTTACTCTTCACCAACACGACTTCTACAGAAGAGTCGAACAGATGCAGGGCAAAGATAGTTTGTTCCAGAAGCTGACAAGACGTCAGTGCAACAATGGAGAGATTGAGAAACCAATATGGATGCTCCTTCATGAATCATAAAAGGGCTAAACTGTGACCTCACATGTATTAATGTCCAACATGTCTAGATACCTTTGAACAAGCTAACAACAACAACAACAACGTCAAACACTCAGCCACTTGCAGGGTTCAACATTAAGGATTCCTCAGGGCAAGCAAAATGCAACGTCAGGCTTGTAAATCTCACAACTTACCAAGTGGTAAAAAAAGAATGAAGCTTTGTGTATACTTTGTTTTGTTTAGCGAGCACAAAGGTGTTTATGCTCAATGCGCCAGAGGGCGTACAAACAAAATGTACTGAGAAGAATCAAAAAGACAACGAGTGTAACCGGCAAAACATCGTAAACCAACCTCTACAATGACGAGGAGGGATCATAATTATCTGTAATTATTCTGTAATCTCTTATTCGTGGACTACTTTATTACCTTTATCTAAACCCTGTAAAGAAACAAGTCAAGTATTAAATGTATTATGAAGAAACAAAGGTTGAATATCCTCTAAACTATTTGATTCGGCTGCGAGATATTAACTTAAATCTAGATTTTTAAGACTTCTGGTTTCTAAAGCATCAATAAAAAAATTGTTCATACTGTACGGTACTTTGCTGAACTTTTGTCGTCTTTACGTTCTCTATAGACTAAATTAAACTTAACACTTGAGCCATCAGTTTTCTCACATCTGCTGAGAGTTACACAGCACCGATCGGGCTCTCGATGGAAAACGGCAGCAGGTAAAGACAAAGTTTATGAGCTGATGCGTGCTTGTTTAATTCTCCTGGAAACAAGAGTTTAGTTGGGTGGCATTGGGAGAGGATGTGGGCCAAACTCAAAATAAGTTTTGTGCCGTTTTTGCTGCAAGTTTGAGAGCAAGACGGATAAAACATGACAAATGACTTTCGTCTTTGTTGTTATTTGATAACCACGAGTAAAAAAAACAATTTGTTGAGAGGAAAGTACAATTTAACTTTGGGGAAGTAAATTTCTGGAGGGGAGAGAGAGGGGAGAGAGAGGGGAGAAAAGGGTGAGAGGGGAGGTAATGAGAAAGAGGAACTAATGGAAGAACGCCGTTTATTCAACAGGTGGATGTTTTTATAGTTCTCTCCACAGACATTTTTTTTCAAAGTTAGGGATCAGATGTTTTAGGTATCCAGACTATAAACACTTTTATTTCTCAATTTATTACTCGGGTCTTACAATATGTCCTGGATGTTTTTTTTGGGGGAGGGGGGGGTAGCAGCAATGGCCAAGTTCAAAACTATGGTCTCTATGTGTTTGTGAGAAATGTGTTAAATACACTTTATTTTACAGGGTAAATCCTGGCCGAGTCAACAGTCGATCACAGGGCAAAATATGGAGACAAATATGTTCAAACTCACATTCACACCTGTGGGCAATTAAGAGGTTCATATCTGCATGAATTGCATATCTTTGGACTGTGTGAAGAAACCAGAGCACCCGGAGCAAAAGAGACGGGAGAACATGTACACTTTAAAAGAGAAAAGGTCAACAGAGACTCACATCACTCACGCTCCTCTTAGTTTAGTTTTTATTCTATACATTTAAATGTTGACTGTTGACCACAGTTAACTGCTAGAGATTAAGTCCTTACCAACAACACAGGGACTATCTTCCTCTTGTGATCACAACAAACTAAAATCAAGCAGAGCTCTTACAGATCAGTCCAATTAGCTCAAATTAGGCAAAACAAAACAGTTTCTTGTTACGCTGATGGAAGTGAATTGTCTCTCTTTCAGTCCAAGTTCCTAAAATATGTGGTGTTTGGAGCGCCTCTGCAGCAAAGTGGTTACAACAGATGCCACATAACCGCAACATCACCGGTTTGATTCCAGCCGGTGACCGTTACTGCATGTCATACCTCCGGTTCTGAAAAGTGAAGCCAATGCTTTATGTCTTAAAGCTGCATTCTCTCTAGTGTCCATCAGGGGGCAACTCCTCTGGTTGTATAGAAGTCTATGAGAAAATGACTCTACTTCTCTCTTGATTTATTACCTCAGTAAACATTGTAAACATGAGTTTATGGTCTCAATCTCTAGTTTCAAGTCTTCTTCAATACAGTATGATGTTCATTTAGTAAATTATGGTCCATTTAGAGTCAAACAGACCATAAAGCAGGGTATGCTTTAGGGCGGGGCTACACAGTGATTGACAGGTCTCTACCAGAGACGTATACGGCGTCTCTACGTCACTCCTCCTCAGTCCAAATATGGTCACTTCCTGTTCATCGGTTGCAAAAAGCCAAGATGGCGACGGCCAAAACGCCAAACTCAAGGCTTAAAAAACGGCAGTCCACAAACCAACTACCTCCACTTCTTATATACAGTCTATGGTCATACCGTTCTCTCTCCCTCCGTTTCCTGCCTACCTCTTTACTGTCAATCTGCTCGTTTTCATTGACGCTAAGAAGAAATTATTACACTTCTATGAAACTAATTATCTTGACATTACTGGAGGCTCTCTTCATTATGTCAGGCTGCTTCTGCTATAATACTATAAAACCCTGATAATTACCAGCTTACCTCCATAACTAGTTCATCAAAACCTGTACGTGATTACAAATCTATCGTCTCATAATAATGCCATTGTATTGGCCAGCTTTACTATCATGAGATTCGAGCCTAGATTAGATTAGAAAATGATTTTGTTGTGTGAAAAACATTGCGTCAGTTCTCTAAGAACGGATTTATAATAAACTGCCACATGCATGTAAATCATTCAATGGTTTAGGGCCAAATCAAATCTCTGGTGATTGTTCCCAGATTAAAATCCACTGAGTTACCGAGCCACACATATCTAGAACAAACTCTAAAACTGCCATATCTAGAACAAACTTGAACGACACGTTCCCGACCGTTATCAAAATAACTGTGTGTGTGTGTGTGTGTGTGTGTGAGAGAAACAGAGGGGGAACACTGATGTGAAGCTTTTATCAAAATCTAAAACAAAAAAGAAGTCTTAAACCTTTGGATTTGTACTCCGACAACATTTCCCTCGCTTCACTTTAATATATCTGGATATTTAATAATATTAGTAATGCTGTTGTGCTGTTTGCAGGACCAACATTGTTTTTTTTTTGCATCAATGCGATGAAATATCTTGATTTATTGGGTGTTAAATTAGCACAAAAAAGCTGCTTCTCAATAGATTTTTTTCAGTAAACCTACTGTATTATGGTATATATCAATATTGCAACATAAAATTATAAACACTGATTTATTTTCATTGGTCCTGTCGTCACAATGAAAGCAGCCAACCCACATTATAAATAATTTAATTTAAACGCAGGACGACAACTCTGATCCCTTTAAAAAAATAAATAAGGAAAACAATAAATTCCTTTTTCGGACAAGAGGAACGTTTGGTCAGAGATTGTGTCAAACAGCCGTCCACTTTTGTCCATCACTACATTTCAATAGAGACTAAGGCGGCAGCGCCTTTTTTGATCTCTGATGTATTATATGGGAAGCTAATAATAGGAGGGAACCAGAAGACGGATCAATAGTAGGGGAACATTAGCCGCCCCAGAGGGAACGAGAGAGAGAGAGAGAGAGAGAGAGAGAGAGAGAGAGAGAGGGTTATAAAAGTTAAAAGACGATTGTGTGGAGAGCTGCTAATGGAAAATAAAAGTTGATAAAGCTGGGAGAGGGTACTTGGAGTCTACCGGTGTTCTGCATCAATAGAAACATTATCTACGGGACAACCAGGAGCAGGAGAACGATGATGAGCCACCTGCATACACATCAAACAAGCCCGGCTAAACCTGGACCAAACATAATCCGTCATCCTGACAACTCCATTAATAACCTCTGCTCTTACAAAAGGAGAGGCGATAGGGAATCTCACCGACCGGATTGCATGCAAGCATGTACAATGCTGCTGCTGGCTGCTGTGTGGCAGATAAGTGTGGTATGTAAACATGTGTGGAAGCTGGACACGGTACTCACAGCTGCTGCTCCAGGACTTGAGCAGAGATTTGATGCTGATCTCAAAGAAGACCGAATCCTGCAGGCTCAGCATGGCGGCTTTCTCTTTCTCTCTCTCGCTCTCTTTCTCTCAACAATAATTATTACAAAAAAAAGAAGTTAGGCTTCCCCCCAGAAAGGCACAAAGTCTACACGGTTCCCGGCACTTTCATTCCACTCTTGTCGCAAAATAAACACCTGCCTCCCTCGAAGGATGGAGCTGATGACTACCCTCCACAAGTGCTGGTTAAAGGCAGCATCCTGAAAAAGAGTTGTTTCCTCCGACCGAGGAGTGACAGCTCACTTCGAGGGGAGATGAGAGAGTATAGCCCCGGCTAGTTAGAGAAGTATTCCACCCCGGCGCTCGCTGCCCACTTGCCAATCCACGGAGTCCCTCATCCTCATTTCAGCACAGTAAAAAAAAAGAAATCCAGAGAGGCGAAGGACGAAACTGTGTGAGAACTTTTGTTGCTCCAGATAGGGAAGAAACAGCAGCAGCACAGTACGCGGTACAAGTCTTAACAATGCACGGCAATATTCCCTCTCCTCTTCCTGTGTGGTGTGTGTGTGTGTGTGTGTGCGTGTGTGTGTGTTAGCCAATGCTAGCCCACTAAAGCTTCTCTGCCTCCTCATTCGCTTACGAGCAGCCCCTCCTCTTGTTCCCTTTTTTTACTGATGCCTGCTCCTTTCTCTCTCTCTGGAGTGAGAGAGCGAGCTCGTTTCAACAGCAAAACAAGGGGAAGGGAGAGGGGTGGGGGTGGGGGTGGGGGTGGGTGGGGGGGGGGGGGGGGGTGATGATGTCATCAAAATGCTGCGAGTGTTCCCTGGCTGTGGATCAGCAATGCATACGCATGTCTGAGGCTGCTACTGTGCCGAAAAACGACACTTCCTGTAAAGCTCCACGGCAAAAGTGATGCGTCATCCACGACTGCAGCAGGGAGGAGAAGGAAAGACAAGGGAGAAAGGGGGGAGGATAACAACTGGTAGGCTATTCAGGGCTTTGCTTCAAAATAAAAACAATCATATCCCTGAATTATGTCCTGTATACCTCCATCTTCAGGCTGCACTCTTTGTGTTACTGCTACTTTCTATCAGTTTAATCTGATCTCAGGTCAGATCAAATCTATTTGTTAAACTAACCGTTCACACCCAGTGGAGTCATTACATCATCCAAAAGATACCAGGCATAGTAACACAGTGCATGAGTGACTATGTTTACATGCATTATTCAGAGTAGGACAATATTCCTAATTTGGTATGGCTCATGTTATCGTATTCCGTCTGGATATTCTGAATGGAGCATTCTCAGATTAAAACATGTGTGATATGTGGATAGTATTCTGGTTTTAGAAGTGTTCTTTGGACATGTATACAGCTCATTCTGAATATGAGTCTCAATAGACGACCAGCTGTGAGCATTGAACACAAACCAACTAGCCAATAGTTTGTAAAGCTGGAGTCGAGATGCATGTCCAGAAGAAATTCCCACATTTCTGGTCGGATGGAGAAACACACCTACTTTTAAACATTATGAAGGACTTGGATATAAACTGATTTTTGGATATGAGCAAATATCTCAACACGGACCTTTTAGAGAAGGTGTTTGAAGGAATGAAAGAGGGAGGCTGAGTTCACACGGTCCAACAAGTCCTCCACCTCTGGAACACTTTGAACAAACAAACATGTTTTGACCAGACGGCAACCTCCGGTTCTGCCGAGGGAAGCAGATGTAAAAGTGCTTTACAATCTGCATTCTGTCTACCGTCCATCAGGGGGCGACTCCTCTGGTTGTATAGAAGTCTATGAGAAAATGACTACTTCTCTCTTGATTTATTACATTAGTCATTTAGCAGACGCTTTTATCCAAAGCGACTTACAGTAAGTGTATTCAACATAGGTATTCAAGAGAACTACTAATCACCAGAAGTCATAAGTACATCACCTTTTCCAAACAAGCATCTAAGAGCATAAACCAGAGCAAATGTCCAGTGCAGAAACAAACAAATGTAATAAGTGCAACAAACTAATATGAATACAATAAGTGCTAAGTGGAAGTCTCAGGGTAGTACTTCTTGAAGAGGTAAGTTTTCAGCCTGCGCCGAAAGATGGGCAGCGACTCTGCTGTTACCTCAGTAAACATTGTAAACATGAGTTTATGGTCTCGTTCTATAGTTTCAAGTCTTCTTCAATACAGCATGATGTTCATTTAGTAAATTATGGTCCATTTAGAGTCAAACAGACCATAAAGCAGGGTATGCTTTAGGGCGGGGCTACACAGTGATTGACAGGTCTCTACCAGAGACGTATACGGCGTCTCTACGTCACTCCTCCTCAGTCCAGATATGGTCACTTCCTGTTTGTTGGTTATGAAAAAAACAACATGGCGATGACTGTAAACCAAGATGGCGATGGCGAAATAGCGAAACTCGAGGCTTCAAAACATCAGTCCACAAACTAATGAGTGACGTCACGATGACTACGTCCTCTTCTTATATAGAGTCTATGGTTTTGACGCAAAGAAGCAAAATGGCACGAGTTGCTCCTGATGTTCCACTTTTCCATATTCAGACGTGATAAACGACGCGTTAGAACATCGACCCGTCAAATACAGCAGCATACGTTAATCAGAACATCAACAGCTGCATGTAAAACGGGAATATTAGTGGAATATGAATTTGTATTAGCCATGTAAACAGCTTATTAGGAACATGTAAACTTAGTCAGAGAGATAACTTTGTTTGGATGTGAGACACACACACACCTGATTCCTCCGATACTTTAATCTTGTGTTGATTACCTTAAAAACAGATCCACATGACATCAAGCAATTTGTAGTCAGGCGCAGGTTTGAGTTTGTTGACAAAACATTGTGAAGGGGGAAAAGCTGCACAAGACAAACGCTCTTTGTCCTCTCTCTGGTTCAGTCTTCACTTCTCTCGTCACATGTCCTCCACTACACAAGTTATGCAAAAATGAGGCAGAGCTCACTGCAAACAAACACGACACAAGCAGACGCTTTGTGGAGGTCCGGCTGCTGCTGATCCGGATGCAGGGAAACCAAACAAGCACAGACTCTGTAGAGCCCCATCGCAGCAATAACTTATGGCTTTAACTCATCTGGTGACATCTTGGAAGTTTTTGGGATACAGTTACATGGAGACTGTAGATCACAAAGAGACATTTTAATGTTACAGTAACTTGGTGATCAACAAAAGTCTCATTCTAAAACAGATTATATTAAAGGACTAGTTACCAATTTCGGAAAACAAGTGCTTATTATATCACCTTCAATTACATTATCGACTGATTTTCTACTTTAACAGTTCTTGAACACATCATGTGTGAAGAATTTTTCGTCAGGAAAAGCAACCGAATCAAAACTCAAAATTATATTTAATCAAAATCCCTTTATTCAACATGTCTCATTTAAAATCTCGCCCCAGATTAAACGTTTACTTTAACCAGATTCTGTAAAAAACATTCAATTCTGAGCTCCTCAACGCAACTATGAAGCCATGATTGATCCTGCAAAGACCAGCAGTCACGTGACAACAATGCAGGTTGATGAACAGAGAGCAGAGAGGAGAGGCTGGAAGTAGAGGTTGTAAAAATGAAAATAGTTTAATAAATATAGCACGTGGAACCTCAATGTTTCCAATATGGGTAGTAACACTTGTGGGGAAAATCAATTATCAAGGAAATTCAACTTCCCTTTTTGCCTTTATTCATGATGTATGTCATTATAACTGTGTTTTACTGAACAACAGACATGTTTAAGTACTTCTAGCCATGATTGTGTTGTTTCATAGAGGTGCAGGACTTTTGTATTGCAGTGAAAACAAACAAAGCCACAGTGAGTGAAATATGGAGTAAGAGACACTAGTTACAGACTGAAGACCTTCAGATCGAGCTCCGAGGGCAGGAGGAGGAATTTGGCAGCAACAATGTGTCCACATCATGTTTAAAAACAGAATTAGAGTTCATATTGTCACCCTTATCAGTAAACTAGTCCACATATAAACATGCAGAGACCTCTGCAGCCGCTGTTTTCTGTAAACCAGCTTTATTGTTTAAGGAATGCGGAAGAATAACCGACAACATCATCTCTCTGGGAACATTACAGCTAAGAGCTACTGACGTAAGCCGAGGACTTCAAATAAACAACATTATAACCGACTTCCTGGAAAGAAGAGCTCGCTGATTGAATAATCTCAACTAAATGCACCACCGAGGAGAGTTATGGGAGCTCCATTCTCAAAGTGGGAGCAGTGGTTGACAGCTAGCCATCCTGACTGCAGCCAGTATGGAGGAGCTGGTCCTCCCAGGAGCCCACAGGCTGGAGGATGCATTTCCTGCCCCGGCCTCTCTGAAGGGCAGCGGTTGGGAACAATAATCGATAGGAGCTGTAATTCGATCCTTGACCTCCCCGGTGGTGCCTGGGCTGCAGAGGACACGCCATTAAGCTCCATCACAGCAGTCTGAGGATGCAGCACAACTCCTGCAACCTGCTTAGCTCCTCACTTCCACGCTCCCTTGAGGTCCAGCTGTTTCTAAACATACTCGCAATAATCATTTTTAAGATGCAAAACTCCTCACAGTCAGACGAAGGTTTTGATCCTTTTTACTAGAGGTGGGGGAAAACAATCGATAGAGGGTCGCGATATTTTGCGTGTAGATATTGTGTCGATACACAAACGCCAAGTATCGATCTTTCATTATGTGAACTATTAACATTGCAATTAGGGATGTCTGGGTTAACCGATTTTGCCGTAACTGCGGTCAAATCACAGTTTCATAACCATAAAGATGGAAGAAGCTACGATATCTATGGTGTCCTGATTCCTAAATTGAGTATTACCGTATGGTGACATCGTGTTGTGACTTAAGTATCGTGATAATATCGTATCATGACTTAAGTATCGTGATAATGTATCGTGATAATATTGTATTGTGACTTAAGTATTGTGATAATATCGCATCATGACTCAAGTATCGTGATAATGTATCGTGATAATATCGTATCATGACTCAAGTATCGTGATAATATTGTATCGTGACTTACGTATTGTGATAATATCGTATCATGACTTAAGTATCGTGATAATGTATCGTGATAATATCGCATCGTGGGGCCTCTGGTGATTCCCGACCCTACCTTTTGCACATATTGGCTGACTTCTCCTAGCCAGCTTCCGAGCGATGATGCTCTTTAGCTGTGTGACTGTGACTAATCAAAACCATCTTTATAAATAGCTCCTCCTGCTAACCGCAGACACCTTTCTCCTCTGCTCAAGCTGAGACGGAGCAAACTCATTTATTAGACTTGCCGAGCAAAATCAAGAGAGACGCCTCATTTCATCAAAGAGTCATTCTTAGGTCAGAAGCATGTCGTCTCTGTGGAATGATGTGAATTAAACATCATCTTAATGCAGGTACAAAAAGGTCAGCTCATTACTCACAGCGCCTCTTTAAAATGAGCTGTCTTGGAGTTGTTCACTATGGAGGAGCATTTATTGAGGAAGAGCAGCAACAATGATTCAAAGCATGAGTCTGCACCATAAAAGGGGTTTTTGTTTCACTACTGTTGAGCAAAAAACTATGTCAGAAAACCCGATGAATAAGTGTGTCCGGGCCGTCTGGATACACACCCTACGGACTGTTCACACTCATGTTCAGTCACATGGCTCTAAACACTCCCAAATCACAAACAGGAAAACCCTGCTGCACCCATTAACCAAATACCCTCCCAATCAAGAACCCTCCCCAAGAACTCGGCAGCACTCGGGTGATGTCACTGCGTGCAAAGAAAGAGCAGCAGCACCACCTCAAAAGCCAACTCAGGCTCTGCCAGTTCTGCAACAAGGGAGTGGCGCTCTGATTTAAAACACAAATTATCCCTGAGGTATGAACATACCAGAATGCCAAATCTCTCCCTTAAAACTCACTTCTTTTGTTACATAACTCACCATCGTGACCCCTGCCACCACCAGCATGATGAAAAAAGGAGAATTTTCTAAAATGACGGATGTTTCCTAGTTGGAAAGAAAGAAAAGAAAGGTTTGAAAAAAGATTTGTCGAAAGAAATGTTGAATATGAATACCAAAACATCCCCAGCAGTCCTGAGCTGAACACAAACACGTAAACAACCAGAGTGCAGCGAGATACAACTTTATTTTCACAGCTCGCAGAATCTCCAAACCAACATGTGCACAGACACAACTCAGCCTCATCATTGTTAGCATAGCTAGCGGTCTTATCTAGCCCTCTTCTCAGAGGACAGGTGAGCAGAGTTCAGGTAAGTTTTAGCCACGAACAAACAGGGAGCAAGCGTGCTCTGACAGGTAGTGCTGCAAAAAAGAAAAAGAAGCCATACAGACGACAAGTCATCGGCCTGCACGCACACATAATTCATATGTGTACACACATCTAAACCTTTAACTACTGTATCCATAGACACAATGGTAGACCTCCTTCAGAGGATTAACATTGTCAGCACAACTCATACTTTAGCTCTCAAAACTTTGGCTCCAAACTCCAGAGAAGGCAGCTCCAAATACTAGCGCTCCGATACCGAGGAGCTGCAGATACTGAGAGTGATCCGATATTCATAGTAATTATGTTTTGTCTATCTTTTTCCTGTTTATTTTAGCGGTACAGGGCCAAAAAACAACAGATATAACTTCATGATTCCCATTGATGTTTTCCCATAAAGTGTTATATCATATACATCACTACTCGACATAAGGATACTCTCATTGGCCAGCATGACGTAGGTACAACCTCATCAATAAACAAAAATCGGCAAGTATTATGGATGAATGTACAAAAAAAACAACTACCCAGCAAAATAACATTGGCCGCTGTTCATTAGTAACCAAAGAAATATTCAATATAAGCATCACAATGCACATGAATCTGGTTAAACTGGAGCATCCATTATAAAGCTGCACTTCCTTATTTCTTTGGCAACCAGACTCCAAAACAAGCTAGTCATCGACGTGTAAGCAGACAATTGCATATTCACAGTAAACATCCAACAGGCAGAGCACAACATTAGCATTTATGTGGATTATTTTTTTGGTCACTTGACATCTGTAAATCCTGAGTGAGTGGCATAAAGTCCGTTCAGTTTAGAGAAACGGCTCCATGCTGCTGGCAACTGGGTCTTAAAACCTGCATTGTCTCTACTGTCCATCAGGGGGCGACTCCTCTGGTTGTATAGAAGTCTATGAGAAAATGACTACTTCTCTCTTGATTTATTACCTCAGTAAACATTGTAAACATGAGTTTATGGTCTCAATCTCTAGTTTCAAGTCTTCTTCAATACAGCATGATGTTCATTTAGTAAATTATGGTCCATTTAGAGTCAAACAGACCATAAAGCAGGGTATGCTTTAGGGCAGGGCTACACAGTGATTGACAGGTCTCTACCAGAGACGTATACGGTGTCTCTACGTCACTCCTTCACATTCAAAATATAGTAAATTCTGTTTATTGGTTGCGAAAAAAAACAACATGGCGACGACCGTAATCCAAGATGGCGACTGTGAAATCGCCAAACTCAAGGCTTCATAACGACTATGTCGTAATTAACAATTTGTTAATTAGCAGCAATGTGGCAAAAAGTGAAAGAAGTGCTCTGTTAATTCATTTTAGGTCAAAAGTTTTGGTACAATTATATTTTGTGAACTTGATGTTTTTGTCCATAATCAAGCAGCTCAATATCTATACAATGATTGTGCATGTTAGCGTGTTTGCGTAAAGGGGGACGGGGGTAAAGCCAAACCTTTGGTTACATGTTAAGAAAGCTTTAACAAACACTGAACTAAAAACATAAATTATTTTCCTAGTTAATTAGCAGAGATGAAGACACAATCATAACAGATATCTGCTGCATCCCTGTGAAGCTGAGCCAGTTGTACCTTTGAGTGGGTTTCGGTTCCATCGGACTGGCTTGGAGGAGACGAGCCCCGGATCTACCTCTACGATCGGGTCTACCGGGTACTCCCCGATGGTCTGTCCCATGGCCAGCAGGCCCAGGCGCTTTATACGGAGGAGCCGCGGACCCGTGTCCCGGGGCAAGCCCCCCCCATGGTCAACGGGGCCCTCTCCTGACATGACACCCGGAACCAGGCTCTTCAGAAACTCCATGATCCGAGACACCTTTCTCTGTCTTTCACTCTGGTGCGTCGTCCGACAGCCTGCACCGTGCCATACTCCAAAACAATCTAGCTGTCACATTTACCCCCATTTACCCCCCCCCCCCCCTCCCCCGTCTCACTGTCACTGTTAGGAGCCTGTATGTGTGGCCCCCCGAGATCAAACCCTACCTCTAAAGTAGTTAGTCACGTTGGCTGGCTTCAGTAAAAAACAGCTTCCTTCCTCTACTAGTTAGTTCAGAACAGGAGTGAGAAACTTTCTGACGCTGCAACTTTTACCTGTCTGTTCAGCCTGGAAGCAAAAACAGACATGCCACTTTTTTTTTTTTGTCATGATGTCATCATGGGTGTGGGGGCGTGGCTACCTTTTTTTTTTTTTTCTTCAGTGCCAAGCACACTATCTTGGGGTGGAACTAGAAACATGTTCCACAGGAGATAACACAAGTCCGGGGCACCCGGCCAATCACAACAGAGACGAGGCGGGGCCACACCCTGCCGAGAAGAGGAGGAGGAGGAGGAGGAAGATTGACAGGCGGTAAAGGAAGTGGGGAAAGCTCTGGCTCGCCTGTGTTTACTGATAGCCTCTTATCATCGTCACAGTGTTGTTACTAGTTTAGCATTCACACAAACACAAACGCTTGTTTGCCTTCTTGCTAACTCCCTCCTAAACAACAACACCGTCCGCTCACTTTTACTTCTGAGCCGTTCTGAGGAGAAGCAGAATAAGCAAAGTGGTCTGAGATATGAGGTGATGACAGACTGCTGCGCTCTGCTCGGCTGCACAGCTTTTACCTGCAGCAAACTCAAACCCTTCCAAGTATCCCGAGTGAGTGAGTGAGTGAGCGAGCTGGACTGCACTGTGCTGACTCTCGTAAAAAAAAAAAAAAAAAAGCTTGCTGCCTGAAGAAATCATTACTGTTATAGCACCAACACAAGCGGTCCTCAACAGCAGCACAATGCCGTAACACCACTAAAATTAAAAGAGGACTGTAGCACCGGTGTGCAGCAAACATCCTTTGCGATAAAGCTGTTTCTGCAGAGTTATTGTTACCAATGCACCAGAATAACAATAAAAAAAACAGCACAATACTTGTTCTATCTGGCTCCAATTAACACTGCATTAAACATTTTTGTATTAATATTGAACTAAGTGACTGTAAAGTGGATGTTAGTGCTACAGAATGAAATGAAAGCTTTTAAGGCTCTTTTCTCTCACTATTGTTGGATCTGTGGCCACACAGACTCTACGGTTGAGTCTGTATAAATGTTTTAGATACCCATTAGACAATTAGATGCTGATAGTTGCATGGGGACTACAGATGAAAAATAGCCTCTTGGCATTTACAGGAATGTTTTATTAATGTGCACCGTCCCTAACCAAATAAACCAATAAATAAAATGAAAGTTGTTCTATCGGTTGACGTCGTTTTGCTCCACATGGTTTAAAAACCTCATAATGCAGGTTTAGAACAAAAGGACGATGGTTGTAAAATTAAGAAGTGAAGTTATAGAAGTTAAAAAGTTACTTTATGCTTTAGCTTAGCAAGCCTCATCGGCCTCTATTCCATTCTCTCTCAAGTCTGATGTTTTTCATTGCTTATGTGTACACACTCTACCTCTCCCTAAAGTTACCCAATGTTGAATTGTGGACTGCGTATATTGAATACTGCCCCTTTGCAAAAGGCCAAAGTTAAACCGCACTTTGCCGTGAATAATGATAAATAATCCATGTAATGTCTGCAGCAACAGAAGGGCTGCGATGCTCACTTCACATAAGAGACAACACGTGAAAGAAAACAATCTAAAGATGTAGTTAACACATTATCTAAAGTGACTTTAACGTGACGCCAGATCAAAAGTCTTTCCAGCTTGTGCATAACTATTGTTTATTATATTATGCATTTAAGTCGGCATGAACTGTGTTAATAGCAGAATCTAATAAGATCTCAAAGAGAACTTTAGTCAAAGTATTTCTGATGCATGTCGTGCATAGAAGAGTATTTCTGAGGGTAAAGATACAGTTAATAATGCATTGTGTGTTAGACCAGTAAGTGCGTCAGACACACATTAAGGAGTTGCTTACAGCCTCCACTGCAGCGTGTGAAAATCTCAATGAGATGATGAAACTGTTTTTAGCATACAAGAGCTTTTCTTTTCCTACGTGATGTCTCAAAATACCACCCAGTCCTCGAGTCATTTCAACTGTGTCTGCTTTTATCCAAAGCTTGTCTGCAGAGTAAGCACACGTAGTGGAAGAATGCAATGATAAAATGCAGCGCAGCAGTTTTGCTAGAACTCTGCCCTCTAGAGGCCATCTGGCAGAAAGCACAGCGGGCTGCACTAAGTGTTGAAATCTACTGACAAGTCCAAAATCACTGGAAAAAAAGAAAACGCTCAGCAAGATTTGATGGCAAACAACCAGAGAGCTTGTTCAAGCCGGACTCTGATAACTCATAACATTTGATTAATCTACTGTTCAATTCAGTTTAAACCTTTACAATCTACACAGAAAGTAGCTAATAAACAGGAAACAGCATTAAGAGTCAGAGAGAGACAGAGTCAGAGAGAGAGAGAAAGAGAGAGAGAGAGAGAGAGAGAGAAAGAGAGTCAGAGAGAGAGAGAGAGAGAGAGAGTCAGAGAGAGAGAGAGTCAGAGAGAGAGAGAGAGAGTCAGAGAGAGTCAGAGAGAGAGAGAGAGAGTCAGAGTCAGAGAGAGAGACAGAGTGAGAGAGGTAGAGTGAGAGAGTCAGAGAGTGAGAGTGAGAGAGAGACACAGACAGACAGAGAGAGAAAGAGGGAGAGACGATAGAGGTGACTGATGAGGCAGAAGATAGCCATCACCCTAACCCAGCACCACAATGGTCGGTGGAGCAGCTGTGGTTTAGTGTGGTTTAGTGTGGACCAGGTCCGTCATCAGAACAATACTCCAGCACAGGAGGCCTCAGATCACAATCACACCAGGAATGTGGAAGAGGAAGCTGTGGGAACAATGTGCAGCGTTCCAGTTCCAGCACACCCGCCTGCCTCTCGCCTCGTTCTGCTTTCAAGCAGCAGAAAACAGGAAAACTCTGGTGGGCTGTGGGCCAGAAGTCAGAGTAAACAGGTCGAGGTCTATGTCACTTAAGATGAAAATCAAAACAATGCTGCACCGCCCTCTAGTGGAGCAAACAGACGTCACACTCTCAAGAATACAAACATGCCTTCATGTGCACGGCTCTTTAAGAGTAACATGAAATTATGAAGCTATAAAACTACATTTATGCAGAGTGTGTGTGTGTGTGTGTGTGTGTGTGTGTGTGTGTGTGTGCGTGTGTGAGCGTGTGTGAGTGTGTGTGTGAGTGAGAAGAGAGAGCGACAGAGAGACAGACAGGGAGGGAGAGACAGACAGGGAGGGAGAGGCAGACAGGGAGAGAGAGAGACAGGGAGAGAGAGAGACAGGGAGAGAGAGAGAGACAGGGAGGGAGGGAGGGAGAGAGAGACAGAGAGAGACAGGGAGAGAGAGACAGAGACAGAGAGAGACAGAGAGAGAGACAGAGGGAGAGAGAGACAGAGGGAGAGAGAGACAGACAGGGAGAGAGAGACAGACAGGGAGAGAGAGACAGACAGGGAGAGAGAGACAGACAGGGAGAGAGAGACAGACAGGGAGAGAGAGAGAGACAGAGAGGGAGAGAGAGAGAGAGACAGAGAGAGAGACAGAGAGGGAGGGAGAGAGAGACAGGGAGGGAGGGAGAGAGAGACAGAGAGGGAGGGAGAGAGAGACAGAGAGACAGAGAGGGAGGGAGAGAGACAGACAGTGTGTGTGTGTGTGTGTGTGTGTGTGTGTGTGTGTGTGTGTGTGTGCGCGTGCGTGCGCGCCTTGGTGCAACAACCACTTCTTATGCAAAATGTCTTTATATTTAAAAAGAAGACTTCACCCACATAATGAACATTTGAATATCAGTTATCACGCCGTGTTGGTATAAATTCTCAAATAAAACTTTGTTTTTCTCCCTCGAGCCTGAACTGAAGTAAACACACGTCTTAAACAACCTTAAAACTGTTACACACAAACAGTTTCACACTAGTGCGAGTGTTTTAAAGTGTTATAAATAGTCAGGTTTTAGCACAGATGCATGCGTTTGTTTGCACGAGTTCTGTGAGAGTTTGTGAATGCGTTTTGATGTAGTTTTGCTGTTAAACTGGCCCCATTTACTTACATTTCTTTGTATTCTTCGTTCACCGTAGAGGCACTAGAGAAAAACTAAGTTTTCTTCAGGAATTCAAGGTAACACGGATATATATGATGGATGTATAACTGATATATAAATGGTCGGTAAAGTCTTCCTTTCAATCCAAAGACATTATGCATGAGAAGCACTAAGGCATTAAAACGGAGTGAGTCATTGGTCACTTTGGTGGTGAAGTATTCATTTAATATGGTAATAACTATTTATTTTGGCCTACTGCGGCTTGCTCTCCTAAACTACCGTGCTGTCTATAAACTGTAACACCTATATATTCATTATACGATGGAAACCCAATTAGTTCGGCTTGGTTTTAGAGGTTTACATCAGTAAGGTTTCCACAGTCAGATGTTCACTCATGTTCATGTAGTGAACCTGTACGTTAACGTCCGTCGGCGTCTTTCTTCTGCAACCAGTCAACGTTCAACACTGGAGACAAAGAGACCCGGCTGGTTCTGGCCGGTCCTGACTGACAGTTGTGAGGCCGTCACCGCTGAAGAATGTGAGAATGTGACCCGACCAGAACCTCAATCACAACTATCCTCTGTTTGGTTTTGTTGTTTCTGTCCTGACCACGTTACCATTCTGAGACGACGCTCGGCTACCAGACGCCACAGAAAACAGTATTTAGAGGAACACACCGGTCCAAAACCAGAGGGTTCTACACATGCAAGAATATTGATTATTTACTGATTAACGTCTAAAAATAATGCTGCTAAAAATGTAATCATGAAAAACGGTTGACAGTATAATTAACACAATGCCAATACTTGACACAAGTCAGTCTTCTTCATAGAGCTGCATCGACTAATCGATGAGCCGAGAATCAAACTATTTTCATGATCTGTGAACCATTTAAGTAATTTTTCATGCAAAATAGGCAGAACATTCCGTTTACAGCCTCACAAATATGGACATTTCAAGTTTTTCTGTGTTTTTATCATTATGAAGTAAATAGTTAAAAACATCACTTTAGACTTTAAGAAACTGGGACGGACATTATTCACTATTTTCTGACATTTTATGGACCAAACGTTTAGTCTAGAAAACAATCGGCTCGCCCTGTGTTGTTTTTACATTTAGAAGTAATAAATAATATAAACCAGCCGGAGCTCTGCTCCATCAGCTGAATCTGGGTTCACACAGAGCTCATTGATCCGACACAAACACACCTTCTCTCTGCGGTGTGCTGCGAGGGAAGTTGACTACAGAACGTTGGTGTATCAGATCTTAACGTTATCATCTTTCACATTGATTACTGCTCTTCTTCATTCGTTTCTCCTTCACATGATATGCCAACACTTGCGTACAAAGACAGTTGATTGTGACGAGGGTGAGAGTCAAACAAGCAGCGTTTAAATCACCATTTTAATCATCTATTTAATACTCAAGGTCCTATTTACACACACACACACACACACACACACACACACACACACACACACACGCTGTATCTAATAGTTTGAAGCTTCAATTCTATCGTTCTAAATGCTGCACAGCTTCTTTTTAATCACGTCTATTCTTTCTGTTTAAACTCGTTATTTCTGCAGAGTTGTAGATAAAGATTAAGCTACACTAAGTGTTTCCAACAATCATTAAGCAGAGGAGAGACGGGTGAAGTGAGGATACCGCTGACAAACAGGCTCGGTAGTGAATAGAACAAACATTAACTGCAGAGCGTTTAGAAGATAAAGATAGATGCTATCATTTCTAAACAAATCCACAGCTGTCCTCAAGCAAAGAAGTTTTAGTCGACTAATCGACAGATCTGTAGTTTCTCCACAAAGAGTCACACGCTTTAAATCTAAACTTTTACCAGAGATGTGCTCATAAATGTACATAAATGTAGGAAATAAGTTCTTCAGCATGTAAAAACATTATAAACGACTAATTGACAAAAGAAATTAAAGAAAGAAAGCAACCAATTAGTCGACACTAAGAGGGAGCAGTCCTACAAAATATGAAATGTGTTTTTATCTAACGAAATATTCTGCTTCAATCCATATCTGTTGCCGTTTAGCCTTTCAGAAGCAACATATAACGAGGCATTTGTCAACGTCTGACTGCAGCATCATCTGAGCGGAGCGTGAAACTGAACGCCAGCACGAAAACACTGAATATTTCTATTTCCAGCGTTCAGCAAAAAGAAAAACAAAGAGATTAAATCCAACACCCTGTTCTTTCCCACACTACTTAGCTCCGCGGCCTCAGTAAAACCCTAAAGCTCACGGCACAGTGGAACACTACCCACTTAACCCCTGTGTGACGTACCTTAAGGCCATAGAGCAGGGGCTGCAGCTGGAAGGAGACACGAGGGTCCACAAAGTTCACTGCACAAGAATCTGAAAAAGAGAGAGCACAGAAAAATAGTCTTTAACAACAAAACAGACAAAATATGCTCTTTCAACCTTTGACTGGTAATAACAGTAATATAATCAGCAGCTGAGAGAATATACCTTTCAATACATTTACACATTTCTATAATGTGTTCAGTAATGACTGATAAGAGGCGGAGTGTTGGACAGTCCAGACTCTTGGTCCCAGTGATAGGTGGACTGTTGGGCTCAGCCTCTGCACTGTGACGGGATTAAAAGCACATCCTGAGCAGAGTAATAATCTGAAGATTACCCGCTACGTCCAAGAGACAGTTACGTAAGCGATCAGAGCCTCCAAAACTGTACTTTCCCTCTAGTTAATCATCACAGCGGCTGGAAAAGAAGCTCCTTTTATAGTCAGGTAATCTCATATCATCGTTACTGTCTGTCTCACAGCAGAATGAAGCAAACTCGCAACTTCTTTTTGTTCAACACATGAACTAAAAAGGGGGGTTTTAGTGGCGCTGTAATAACAATAAAAGTTAAAGCCTAAAATGCTGGATCAGGTATCAGCAAGTACGGGAGTTTATGCACCGATCAGATATCAGGTTATATCATTTATCAGCATATTTACGCTACACAAGAACAGCATCAACATGTGTCACTTGCTACCTGATTCGTACTGCACGTGTGCAAACTAGTACTACACACCTGTGATTAAAAACACTCTTGTGCACCCCCTTTGTCCCCCTGATAATGCTTCATTGTGAACAACAAATCTGTGTTGAACTCGGTAGGAGGAGCACTAGCTAGCTGTTAGCATCCGGTGGACAGCACAGCCCTGTTTGGCTAAATAACAGAGCCAACAGCTAACATTAGCGGAGGTTGCATTGAGTTACATTATGATGCATTCAAGCTCAATTCAGTTAAAAATTAGTATTGGGTGAAAGTAAACTGTAAAATGATCACGAAGTGTTCAAGTGTAATCTTGTAAAATTTTGTTTTTGGCGAGAAACTTGAATAAATAGTTGTTTGAAGGAGATGTTTTTGCATAAACATACACATTATGACCCGTTTAACTTATTTTGTTGTTAACGTATCAGATCGATACAGGAAGGACTAAATGGTATCTGAACTTCTCTACGTAGGTTACAGAACATAAATATAATCCAGTGACAGGATTAGACTGTAATGAATAAAAAAAGAAACTTGAACCCGTTATCAAACTGTAGTCAAACAAAAAGGAAGGAAGAACAAGCCACCGAGTCACACAGCAGCCAAACAGAGAAGTAGATGTGTGAGAACTTCGACTCACACCGAGGACAGACGGTGAGAAAAGGTCAGCGTCGATAAAGTCAAAACTAAACTGAACTAAACACAAAATAAAAACCTCCACGGCCCTAAAGTCACACAGCAACATACCGTCTCACGTACCTTTATCCACTCACCACAAACACAGCGAAAGATGCAATCACTCACTTATCACACTGACAGACGGTGTGAATAATACATCTGGCTTCCTGTTCCAACTCAGCGACTCCAAAAAACTGAAGAAAAAACTGTGACCACAGCAAAAGCCAAACCCTGTGCACATCCTGAATGCTGAAGCAAATACAGCCACATAATGAGCTTGTGCTCTATATTTAGGTTCTCAAACATGCATGCAAAAAACATATATCTCACATCTCAACATAGATCGCCAATTCTTCCAACAAATCAATGCATTTCTAGTCTAAATATTGTACATTTTGGGTGTAACTGCAACACGAGAGAAGGGCTAAAGGTCACGGGAGCAGAAGTGATCTCATCAATGGTTAACTTGACTTCATCTAATATCACCCTGCAACTTCCAGCACACAGTAAGGATGCTGCAAACAGGAGGCTGATAGTCCATCCAGGAAATAAGAGGCCTGACAAAGCAGAGATTGTCCCGTCTCATTTCGCTGCGTCTCCCCTTCAGCTTTTCTGCCACAACTTCCAGTAGCCTGCGACCGTTCTCTAACTGGTTCCTTTCAAAAACAAACCAAAGGACGTCTAATGTGATGCATTCGTCTTGAAGAATTTGGAGCGGCTTAAAGTCAGAAACAGACTGTGTGCTTCAGTAAAGTGGACAAAGAGGGAAGCGCCTATATCTGGCTCCCTCCAACCCAAAATGACAGGCCTGGCCCGGTTCTAATCACTACCTCTGGAGCGGAAACATTACCGGCTTCTTCCGAACCGGGAAAAGGAAGTGCAGCATAACAAAGTTTCAACAGATATTCCTCTTATCTTCAACTCGCTGTGATTGACGTCTACTGTACAATCAGACAATATGAAGCATTATTGTACCGTCAGCTGGATCTCAACAAGGCATGAAACGCTGGAGGCTCAGCTGAGGCCGTCTTGAGGGCAAAGACGGGGTGGTTTCTTTGGCGAAGGCAGATCCAAACATCAATTATGCTCCAAAACCTCTCTCCCAAAGCCAAGGATAATCTTCCTCAGCAGGGCTCAATTATAGGTTATTTCGAGCTAGACTCAGTCCGTATTGTGTGCTACATTACGCCGAAGTCTTTCAACTGAATCAATGAAAACAATGCCTCACCCGTGTAAATCAGAGTGAGTTATGTTGTGCTTTAATTTACACTGCACTGGGTTAGCGTTATGAAGGTCCAAGAGATGGTGACCAACCATCCTTCTAGACTATAAACACAAAGAAACTCAACTCATTTTAATGTTTGGAAACAACTTCACTGCTTTCAATCATTTACCAACTCGTGAATATTCTTATCGTCACCGGTTCACAGGGAATTTCCCCAAAAACAGAATGAAAGGGCACAGCAACGCTGTTGAATCCTAATTCTCCAGAGTTAAAAAATGTGTGTTAAATGTTCAATGCAGGACGATGTGAGTCTTGAGATGGGTGCTGGCAAACAGAGGAGTTGGTTGGGGACAATATTTAAATGAATGGCAAAGATTTCCAGCCAAATTTATGTTCAATTCCATCAAAGTATGTGCTCAGTTGTCCAGTTAATAATTCAGCAGAGTGCAAATACAAACACACACCTGGATCCAACTGGTCAGTCTAGATAAGAGGTCATCTTTACTGAAATATGGCCAAATAAGTGAAAGCTCACATCGTATGACATGGAGACCTCAAGACAGTTTTGGAGAAGACAAAACAAGGAGTTCCTTTAGGAGCTTTTCCATGTGGAACCAGGTTGACTGCTGCGGGGTCAAAGGGCGTCGAAGCAGGTGTGAATATTTCTGTTTAGTTTAAAGACCTTTTAGAGGACACTTCTCCAAATGACAATTTAGAAGTCAGCAGAACAAATGTTTAGGTTAGGAAAAGCAAAGAAAATTCAAATTACAAAATAAGTTCAAAAACAAACTGCGAGTATGCAAACCGTTGGTAGTAAGACACCAAAAACCTGTCAGTTGATAACATACTACAAGACCTAAAAACAATCAACAAACTGAGTTGTTTTTGTATTACATAATATGTTCGTAGTCACCACTGAAATGCTGAGTTAACAGTTAATCCTTGCAGTGTAGGGGGGGGGGCTTAGTGAGGGGCCACTGTGGGGCCGTTTTACACAGCGTGGTTTTTCATCCCCCATGCTCTTCGATGCCATTAATGTCCGACCAGATTAAACCAAACACACTAATTCACTGGAATTATGCCCCAGATAATCTCAAATAGATAGCTATAGGGGGATAGATGGGGGGGGGGGGGGGATTCCCTCTAGTTTGTGCGTGCACAAGTCAGAGAATGCACTACGCATCCGTACTGCCATCACAGGCTTATCCTGGCAGGGACGACGGCGGAGGATCAGCCGGTTGCAAAGATCGACGACCTAGCACCACATTGCGAGGTCTTGTGTGTATAAAATGCTGAAGCTATGTGTGCTACTGCAGTGCTCTTCTGACAAGGTATTCAAACACTGTTACATGAGCAAACCCAGTTGTTTTTTAATGCAAATAAGCACAACAAAGTTCTCATAGTCCAACCAGAAAGAAAAGACTTCTGTCACTGTGGCTTGGTCTGAAATAGCTCGGCCATCCTCCACCTCCAGCACTGCACATGCAGACTGACCAGATTCCTCTGCGTCTGTATCCAAAGTGCCACAGCAATGTGTCTCTACAGAAACACGAACAAATGCTTCATTGTGTGTCAGATGCACTCTAAACGAGGAGAATTAAGTCCTCAGAAGGAATGTTAGCTAGATACAAGGCTTGACAGTTCTCTCACTGTTGTTTCAGTGCATGAAAAAAACACCATGCTTTGGGCATGTTATGGCTTAAAGTACCTTCAAACACACTATATTGAAAAAAAACTCAAAGTTGTCTGCTCTAGAAGATTTAAACAAATAAATAACTCAGCTGTATTATGCTGTTTTGTGCCCCTAGATAAATAGTGTATACAAACAACACAAGGGTCACTGAGTTTAATGTGTGTTTTAACATAACGTTACAGTATTTAGTGATGCTTTTATTCTGACATGACTAGTTTATACCACCAAGACACCCATACACAAAAAAGAGAACTAGCTCAAGTTAAAAGTGAACATCATATGAAGATAACCAAACACTAAGAATCTGTGCAATATAAATACACTGTGCAATACTACAATTATTCTGTCTGTATATATACTATTTTAGTTATTGTAGATTCTTTTACTTTTTTACTTATTTAATATTCTTTACCGTTTTATTATTTATTTACTTATTTATAATACTTGTTTTGATCTTGTTTTTAACTATGTCTCTTGTTTACACTATCCACTATGTTGCTGTCATCCTGTAACTAATAAAGAATTATCTTATCATATCTTATCTGATCTTATACCGTCCATCATGGTAGCTTTTAGCTAGCAGCTAGCCTGGTGTTGATACTGCAAATGTTGAGCAGAAGGCTAACTAGATAGCTAGCTAGCTAGCAGCAACCAGCCAGTTGTCAACTAACTAACGTTGTAGCTCGACATGCTAAGCATGATAGCAAGGCTAACAGCACAAGCTAAGCTATTTGGCAGCGTTACAAGTATAACTGACAACAGGAATTCTGAAGCGGTAGCTAGGCGATTAGCTTATGTTAGCATGCTACGGCTGCTAATTTAGTTGGGAAAAAAGCTAACGTTAACGGTAAAGTTAAATCACGCGAGCCAACGTTATCTACGTTAGTTAACTACGTTAGATAGCAAACCGCCGTGTCCTCAGTTATACTTTGATATTAGTATAAAAGATGACGTTACTCACAACTTTTTTGTTTGTTTCCTCTCTCTCTCTCTCTCTCTCGCTCTCTCCTTTTTTTAGTTGAGCTAGGTAGCTAGCTTAGCTTGCAGACGTTTCTTCTAATTTTGCCGAACAAGCTTGATGGACGTCCTGGTCCTGGTCCTCCTCCATTGGAAGGATTTTGCGTAGTGGTGAGAATTTTTTTTTTTCTCTCTCTCTCTCTCTCTCTCGCTCAGTGTGTAGTATGGAAGCCCTGTGAGGACAAAATAAAGATCCTGTAAGTCATTATAATGAGATACTATCTCAAAATAATTACTTAGCATCTCATAATTATTACTTACTATCTCATTATGATGAGATACGTAACTATGAGATACTAAGTCATTATTATGAGATGCTAAGTCATAATTATGAGATGCTAAGTCATAATTATGAGATACTAAGTCATTATTATGAGATGCTAAGTCATAATTAAGAGATACTAAGTCATAATTGTGAGATGCTAAGTCATTATTATGAGATAGTATCTCATTATTATGACTTACAGGATCTTTATTTTTTCCTCACAGTGACACTAATGGGCTTCCATACTTCGGTGTTGAGGAGAAGCTCCACTGTCACAGCAGACGGGCAGCCTGTTTAGTCCCGCCTCCTTTTCGTCGTGATTGGCTGTGATTGGTGTACGCCCACATGAAACACAGCTTTCTATTTCACCAAATACGTGCCAATCAAAAGGGATAAACGACCTGTTGATTGGATGACGTCTTGGACCCCTCCCCCCCACACCTACCCCCAAGAGTGACGTTCACAAAGGGTGCGCTTTTTTATTCTGACCAGCGTACACCGGAACTTGTACTTGGGAGGCGGGTACTCTGAGGTAAGAGCTAAAACCACCTTTGAGAGAAAAACATGGCGGAAATAAGGACTTCTATTAAGTAAACATTATTTAAGCACCACTTATAAACTCTGGAGGACTAAAGCTGACATTATAATGAATAAATAAATGACTCAATAAATAGATGTACATGTAAATGTACATATTCATTGAAAAATGAATAAATAAGCAGAGATAGAAAATAAAATCAATTTATTTGAATACATAAGGGTATAAATAAATAGTAAAGAGAAAATAATTAATTGGTGAATATTTAAACACGAAAATAGTTGTTAAATAAATCAATTTTATTATTATTATTTGTATTTCTGTGCATATTTAATTTAAAAATGAACTTGCACATTTATTTGATAATTGAGGCTTTCATTTCAACATTAATTTCTTTCCTATTTTTATTTCTATAATCACTTATCTTACTGACAAGTTTAGTCCTCCATAATAAACACTACATTGTGAAAAATGCTAAGAAACGTGTTCTCTAAGAAGACGTTAAACATAAAAATAGAATCATCTGTAATTATATGTAATAATTGCACAAAAAAAGACAATACAAAATATTTGTGACAAATATGCTGTTGATTTCTTCCTTACTCAAGACAATGAAATGATTGTGATTGTATTAAAAAGCTAACATTTCCTACGTTTTTATGTTTGGCGGGTAAACAAAACAATACAGACTACCAGTTTAATATTTAAGGCAAAATGTATTCTGTTTGGTCGTTGTTTCAAAAGTATATTGAAGCTGATAATAAAACCAAATGTCCTTGATTCCCTTTGTTGCACTTTATTTAAGAGACTTTGTATTCCTGCAGATTAAATGATGCCGATGAAACTGGATCTCTGACTGAAAGGAAAGTAGCTCCCCCTAGTGGATATGTTGTGCATGGTTTCTCCTGGAGGAATATGATGTGCAATATATCAAAATATACTTAATATACGAATTCTAAGCATTCTTTAAAGACACAGAAAAGCTGAAGCTGACGGATCCACGCTGACAGTCAATCCTTCAGTGTTTCTGATGAGGCTGAAACATAAAGTGGAATAAATAAAGAGCACATTCAGGTTACTTTATCACAAATACGTCATTAAACAAAACATTTTTTGCTCTGTATTTGTTTGTAATCGCTCCGTCAGCATGTGATCAGCTCACCTTTAGCTTTTCACTTCTTCTGCAGGTGCAGGTGCAGGTGCAGGTGCAGGTGCAGCTGGAGCTTCCTTCTTACATTCTTCACACACGTGGTGGCAGGACCTGTTGGGATGAGGTTCTGGTCAGTGATCGATATTTATTATAAATGATTTGCTGCAGCACAAACATTGCAGAATGAAATTGTCAAATCAACGGCGTAAAAGTAATTTATCTTTAATTTTTTAAGCGAGGAAATATAAGAGTTACTCCTCAGGATCATTTTAGCAGTGTATGGCAACATTTGGTGTAATATTTAAACACACACATCTATTTATTGTGTTGTTTGATTTTTTTTATGTGGATATCTCATTTTACTTCATTTTGTTTGTCGGTTTGATGCCTTGAGGAAATAAATAAATGTTTTCCTGTTTCTTTTGAATGCAAAATGTTTTTATTTATGTGAAAACTGATGAAAAAGTGGGAAGAAACATCATGCATGTGTTCAAATGTGAGTAAAAGCTGTATAAAGTTATATCTCCCCTGCTCTTAATAATAACTGTTATTTCTTCCACACATCATCACACAAACCTCCATCAGGACAAAATAAAGCAGGATTTCTGCACAAAACTACTTTCTCAAAAAGCTGCACGGCTCTTTAATATGAATTCAGATATATTGTGAATATTTTTATCTCATGTTTTGGTATTTTAATTTGGTAATTGTATATGTATGTACCAACACACCAAAGCAAATACCTATGTGACCTTATTTTACCTGCAATAAACCGGATTGTGATTCTGAGCATCTTAGTGTCAGTGTATCCTGTACCTGTGTCCAGGACGAGACCAGGGACCATATCCTGGACTACCCTCAAGACCGAGACCCTGAAACTTGCTCCGACAAGTTCCAACATAAGATGCTTTCCCCACTGCGTACCCGAGGATACCAGCAACTAAAGGACGAAGAACGTGTCATTAGAGAACGAAGACACGACAGCAGAACAGAGTCAAATATATATAACTCATAAGATATCACCATGAAACTTCACCAGTTCATTACTCACATCAAGACAAATCGTTTTTAACATTACAAGTTTTATGAAAATGTTATGTTTAAATATGCAAATGAGGCATTATGTAATGGTAACTTTTGGTGAATTTAGTAGAAATCTACAGACGTAAACAGACAAAGTAGTAAAATAAATGTTTTCTTTCCTCTCGTCTGAAAGAAGAAATGATGAAGAAGTAATATGAAAAGCATTAGAAAGTATACCGGATGATACACACCTGCTAGTTTTGGAAAGGGACCAAATCTCTTTGATGAATTCCAAATGCCTGCATGGAAATAAAATTAAACCAAAATGGGATATTTATAGAAAACAATGCTTTCTTTAAATGCGTCCCAACGACATGACGGGAGAACTGTGTTTGAACGTCTTCACCTTTGTAGAGGAGCCCACCAGTGACGGCCATGCTGCCCGCAGAGAGAGGAAGAGCTGAGGAAAGAGGACAAACGGCACTGAATACAGAAGCTGATTAAAGATGAAGATGAAACACGTTCCTGTCATGGATCGATCCCGCCCTCACTTGACTGCGAGTTTAATCTGACTGAACTTTGACCTATGAAGTATAAAAGCTCAACATTTCGTCTAAAGGACGGAGTCGACTTCTCCCTCATGTTTACATAACTGCTCAGTGAGAGACGTTTGGCAAGCAGCTGCACGGCGGACGAAGCTTAAACAATAAAGTGTTGACTCATAAAAACATGAATCACTTGGTCATATACTGTCTATACTTGCTGCTCAGTGAGCAACTGTAATGGATTAGATAGAGATCTTTGTGGGTGTGAACACAAATACTAAATCTCTTGTTGGTTTTGCAGCTCTTATTCTCAGGGATTCAGTTTGGTTCACTCGGGTTCAACTCAGGACGCTCCCTGTCTCACTTCGTCCAACCGGAACTTAAAACTACTGTAGATCTTATCAATCAGGTGGGACACTACAGGCAAACATATAGTTTGACATGCACTGATTATTTCAGATTTTGTTCTTTTTTCTTCCATAACTCGTCTTCTGTCAGACTAGAGGAAATAAAACATTTATTTTACTACTTTGTCTTTTTGTGTCTGTAGATTTCTCCTAAATTTACCAAAAGTTACCTTTATATAATGCCTCATTTGCATATTTAAACAGAACATGTGTTGTAACAGTAACAATCAAAATGCCGCCATTACCAACGTGACTTTGTGGCCGCATACAGGAGAGTTTTAGGCGCCGCAGATTAATCTCCACAGAAAGAATGTAAACACACATGTCTTTAAGTGAACAAGGTGCTGACAGATAACTCCAGCTACACTGCTGTAAAACACTTGTCAAATACTATATAATTCATAGACTGTTTGAGAAGTTCACTGCCTGCTGTCGAAGCCTTTGAGTTAAACACTTTGACCGTCGCCATCTTGGGTTTTTTTGCAACCAGAAGTGACACGTGAGGGTCGAGCAACGTACAACCAAACGCTGAATAAGACGTGTTTTTATGTGACCAAAAATATTAAAATGAACTTTCACGTAGTGAAGCTGTGAGACAAAAAACACGAAAGCAGACCGGATGATGCCGCAGAGACCTGTCAATCACTGTGTAGAGGTGGAGTCATTTTCTCATAGACTTCTATACAACCAGAGGCGTCGCCCCCTGGTGGACACTAGAGAGAATGCACGTGGACTCCACTTTTTACACATCTGATGGTTTGACTGTTTTTTTCTACAATGATTAATAAGAAGTATTTGTGAAGATATTAAAGATAATACCTCTGTACCAGAAGCTCTCCTCGTGGCACTCTTTCCACACCTTTCTCATGTCTTCTCTGTGGACGTGACGGTCCCCCATGGGACACTGTAAAGACAAACACGGGACAGGGTTCAGGTCTCATTTCATCATGGAGGCTCAGTGATGGTCCACAGCGGTGACTCTCACCTTGTACCCCCCTTTCTCTGGATCAGCTGCTGCCACCGCCGCCGGTTCATCTCCTCCCGTCTTCACGGTGATAGTTTGTTCGGTAGTTTCAGAACTCATGATGTAAAAAAGCTATTTATTTTTCCTGGAGCAGAAGTGCGCAACTTTGTCTGGCTCGTGTATTTCCTCTGTCTCCCTCTCTTATCATACTGGTTGTAAAAGCTCCTCCCTGTGTTTATAAGCCCGCCCCAATAAAAAAATAAATAATTAAAGAAACATACTCGAGGCTTTTTCCATTTAAAAAACAACTTTTAAAATATAGAATTTTGCAGGAAAAATGCACAATATTTACAATTTAAAAGAAAAGTCAAAAACTGACATACAAAGATGTTTTATTTGTGACATGAGATAAAAAAAACACATTATGAAGCTACAGTGTTGAGTTCAGGTTCACCTGTGTACACCTTCCCACACCTGCAGTCAGACACACCTGTGTTTGTAGAGGACGTTGATTCTTTTGTGCTGTTGTTTCATTAAGTATGTGGAATAGTATCATTTCTACCATTCCATTTTACCTGTGCAAACAAGCGTGACTGTGACATTAGAAGCAGTCTTTGTGGTAGAAATGTTTATTATAACACGTCCTGTAGATTTCATAGTTAGTGAAACATCTCTTATTATGTGACACACAATCAAACACAGTTTACTATATTTGCCAATATAAATATTTAATCTGGTTGTATTAAATAACATTTAAATTAGATATGAAAGTGCGTAATAGACAGTAATCTTTATCGCTAAGAGGACAAAGGAGTGCTGAATATGTTACTTCATTAGAAGTTTATTAGAAGACAAAGGTCAAAGGTCAAAGGTCAGGTTATTAGACGATAGAGCAAAGAAAGGTTTATTACCGTTGATAAAAACATACAATGATATCAGAGACATATTACATAATTATTAATTTGATCATTTCAACAGGATTACTCTTGTTTCACTAAATGTAGAAATTCCACTTTCATGTTAAGTATTGAATATTAATTGAATCTTTCCAATGTTCTTATTTTCTTTTCTATCAAAACGTGGATTATGTGTAAAAAAACAGTAAAAAGTATGAACATGTAGTCAAAGGTCAGCCTCTATTCATGGGTAAAGAACGACTTATTGATAATTATAACAATATTAACAACACCACTGCTTTCACCGACATAAAATACAAAACAATACAAAATAAATATAAATAGTGTGATATAAAAAATAAAAAAGCAATAACATTAACAGATAAATATAAAGAAAAGTATGTGCTTACTTTAATAAAAACTTTGAAAATATATATAAGAGAATATCATCTAATAATATATAGATTTATATATACATTTCTTTTTACAATTAACACTTTAAAAATGTATGAAAAATAAATAAAATGTAAACCATATGTTGATGTGTCACTTTACATTTTTTACTTAAGATTTCATTTAACTTGTTTATTTTTCTTTTAACAAAATGAACCAAAACACTTCGGTCGATAATAATGAGAATAAATATGAAACAACATTTAAATCATACCCTCTAAACTTGTTTATTTAGTCAATATATCTACAGAGGAAACCAGGAAGAGACAACTCTGAATAGAAATACTATTCACTGCCAATAAAAATGCAGTAAAAAGTACTATATTTCCCTCTGAGATGTAATGGAGTAGAAGTACAACAAGTATCAACTAAGTTTAAAAGCCTTGTAATGTCCTCCCGACACCTTTTGTCCTCTGGGGTAAAAAATGACCCCGCCTGGTTTGACTGTTATTTAAAGCATATAGTATAAATTGTCAATCAATTCTGTTTTACACCTTTAGTCTGACTTCAGTCCAACACAATACCACACATTTTTCCCTTAATTTTGGAATTTAGGGCCAATAGACCTTGTTTACATAAAAGTATACCCTGTTTTTAGTGAAAATACAATGAAATAATGAATTATTTTGACTATTTGACTTATCACAGAGAGGTATATATCAAAGTTTAGTGAGGATGCTGTTTTTGAATCATTTGAATTGTTCTAATGGCAGCACATAATCACACCTGTTGTCCTCTGGGGTCAGAAATGACCCCGTCTGGTTTGACTGTTTTTAAAGCATACAGTATAAATTATCACCCACCTCTGTGTTTCAACTCTTTAGTCAACTTTATTCCAACTCATTACCTGACATATAAAACATGTCAACATTCATTTCTGCAACATTTAACCCTCCTGTTACCTTCAAATTGACTAGCACCTGTTATCCTGGGGTCAATTTTGACCCCAGCAATTTGAACCTCCAGAACATTATTATAATAAAAATTGCTACCGAAGTTTATGTGTCAGGTACTTTGTTTTTTGTTGACTACCTAAATAGCCCTTTAAATAAAACCACCTCCCCAACAACCAAACCCGTATACATCCAGAATCCCTATGGAGAAATATGCAGATCACCATAAAATCTCACTGATTGACCTAAAATTGGAAAGAGATATTTTTTGGGTATTTTAATGGCTTTACATATCACTTTACATATCAACATGTTGAGTTTATGTTTACCCAGTTGTCCCCATTAAATTAGGAAAAGTCATTCAATATTAAGCAAAAAAAATGATGTCTCATTTATTTAGAGACGTCAAACATCTAATGGGGTCAAAAATGACATTTAATCCACTGCTGCCAGTATTATTATTATTGTAAAAGTAAACGGTGGCTCTGATCAGTTATTGCAGTGATATTCTCAGCAGCGGTTTGTCCGGATCAACCTTGAAGGCAACACCACTGAAAAAAGTTGCGTTCAGGGTCTTTTTTTCAAAAGCTGGTCAACTTATGTTCTTAGTCAAATATTAAAAACAATATTATAATATAATATAATATAATATAATATAATATAATATAATATAATATAATATAATATAATATAATATAATATAATATAATATAATATAATATAATATAATATATATTTGTATATATAATAATATTATATTATAATATAATACATATATATTATATATACATATAATATATAATAATTAATTATATTAGTTAAACAATATTGTAATTCATCTTAATGTTTCTGATATTTAAAAGCCAAACAACGTAGCTGCAGCTGAAAGTGTCCGTTCGATTTGGCTCACGTCACGGATTTCTAGTCACCTGACAGGCGAGTGTTCACGGTGGGTAAACTTTAAAGCCTTTTTTTGGGACAGGACCAACTGAACACGTCCCAGACGTCTCCACAACTTTTAATAGGGCAACGTTGCTCCTAAACCGTCACGAAATGAGACGTAACTCACGTAAAAACAAACGCACCGCCACTAACCTCCGCCCGGCTGAGTTGACACTGAACGAACCTAAACAGCGGGTTCAAAGGGGGGCGGTTACACTCGTGATTGAAGGGACCAATCAGATTCCTTCGTGGGCTGGGTTTCAACCTTGCACGAGGAAACTCTAGTGTGTTACGTGTTCATAAAAAAAAAAACCTCTCTACACCAATCAGTAACGGAGCTCGCGCAGCCTGTTTGGGGAGCTCCGACCAATCAGATGCTTGCATGGGCGGGGCTTATCCCCCCTGTCTTCCGCCTTCTCGTGACACGACAGCTCGAGTAGCCAATCGATGGCGACCGAAGGCGGAGACCGAGCGCGGTCGCGTGGTTTACACGCGCAAGGCCCGCCTATTGGCCGGTCTCCGGACTTCCCACAGACAGTTGTATGTTTCATAAAAATGCACTCTGATGCGGCAAGTAAGTAGTAACCTCACAGAGGCTTTTTTTTTTTTTTTATTGCATCAAATTGCGAAAAACCCTCGCGGACGCTACAGAGTTTTAACCGAAGAGACGCAAACAAGCCGCGTGGTTATTACCTCACACCTACTTTCTGCAGCATTTAGCGGATGAATTCCGTGCTGTTTTAGTGGCCCCCTTTGTATTTGCTAGTGCTTTTTCTTGGGCGACAACAAAGGGGGGGATAGCGGGTATAAATCCAGGTGTTTTCTGCACATGCAGGAGGTTTTGTTTGACTCGTTATTTATTGTGTTTGTGCAGCGTTAGCGGGTCTCGGTGCACTAGTTAGACCCACAAGGGGTCCTTTTTGTTTAACGCTAATCGGCCGCGTTGTGGTGTTTATATTCATCACCGCTGAGGATGCACTGTGCGGGTTTCCACTCAAACTTTAAGGGACGAACGGAATGTCGCTGCATATTGGGACATTTTTCTGGTCAGCTGCGGACTATTACAGAGATTGAGAATTGTGACGCAGTTGTGTAAAAACATCTTTCAGTGCTGCAGTGCTGTCTGGCTTTGCGGCACCAACACCAAGCTGCTGCTGCAAAAAAAAGGCGTCTGCGCAACGGGTTGTGCGCCAGCAGCCATATGATGTTAGATTTTTTTAAAAGACGATGTAAAATGCATTCAATCAGTTGAGGTAAAAAAAAAAAAAAAGGTTCCTACAAAATAGTTGTTTTGTCAAAAGCTTGGGAGTTGTAGTCCAGCTTCCAACCGGAGCCCAGGCTTCAGTGGGCTCTTTTTAGAGGAAGTGGACTACAACTCCCACACGCCCAACTCTCCAGATACTTTGTAAACTCTGTGCAAGTTGCGCGTCTGCACGGCTATTTTAGGTATGCAGCTCGTGCTATCTGCTCAGCTGTGTGTGTGTTGTTTTCCCTGGAAATAAATAAAAAGCATCGGGATTTGATGACAGCTCTCGAGGAGGAGGAGGAGGAGGAGGAGAGGGGGGGTGCATAGATGACATTCGGCGACCACGTATGCTCGAGCTCGCATGTCTTTTCTAGGAATGCAGAGAGTCACTCCCTCATTTTTTCCTGTCTTTTTTTTTCTCTTAAAGTATAAATCACACTAAAGTAAGTTGGAAGAGTCGATTATTGATTACTGGCACATTATCATTGGGTTATTGACGATGATGTCACCTTCTTGTACCCTTTAGTGCCAAAAGATTGTGAGTCTTAATTGGGAGCAGCAGGCTGTGAGTTGAGCTGTAGTCTGATTATTTCTCTCTCTTGTGGAAATAGATTTACAGCTGAATTCCCACTTGACTACACTGGCCAGCATCCATAAGATCCACCACACCTTGCACAGGCTGGTAAATACACACTGGCAGCTTGTGTATTTTATATATATAAATATATATATATGTATGTGTGTTTTAGATGCGAGTGTGTACGCGTGTGTCCTGCTCACAAGCATGTGGTTTCTTGTTTTGATAGAACTTGACAGAAGACGTTGGACAGGATAGCCACCCCTCAGGTAACGTCAGGACTTTGTGTATATATATATATATATATATAAAATATATATGCATGTATTGCCTCTAATTCTTCCACTTCCTTCCCCAGCGTGTTGCTCCAGAGCCATGCCTCCGAGGAAAAAGAGGAGACCCTCTGCAGGAGATGACATGTCGGCCAAGAAGAGTCGCCAAGACAGGTGTGACTATGTTAAACAGGAGCATCGAGTTATTGAAGAGGTTAAATGTGTGCGTGAATACTTGCAAAGACATAATAATAAATAAAACTCTTCTTCCTCTGCAGCGTTTTCAGGAAACATGAAACGCCACAAATCCGCGAGGAGGAGACGTTTTCCAGTAAAAGATGCCTGGAGTGGTTCTATGAATATGCAGGTGAGAGGTGTTTTTTTTTTTTTTTAAAGGTGTCGCTCACGTCGTCATACGTTGACATGAACACCTTCACACCTGTGTCGTCTGAAACAGGCTGCGATGACGTGGTGGGTCCAGAGGGGATGGAGAAGTTCTGTGAGGACATCGGAGTGGAGCCGGAGAACGTGAGCACATTTCTCTCTTCTATCTCTGTTCATTTAAACATCCTTTTTTGGGGGGCTTTTCTCATCACTTTGTTTTTATAATTAATAATTAGGTCACTACTTATTTACACTTGTACTTTGGTCTTCACCTGGTATATTTGTGAGAAAAAGACAATTCATTAAGAAAATAATAATCATTGCTTCATTATTGTTGTATATAAACAAATAGTCTTTCTTGAGCAGCAACACAAGAAGTTCAGAAATCTTTAAAATACATTCTCACCTCATCTTTCATTGATGTTCTTGTGATCAAACTCTGTATGACATCACTACCGTATGACATCACTAACGTTACCTAACGGCTGCTCCACAAACCGACTGATGTTCTGCTTGTTGCTCACATGTTGTGATAAACTTACTTGTGAGGGTTTTATTGTGTTTGAGACGACCAGAGTTCTACAGTGTTTCCTTCTCTCTGATCATGATGTGAGTCTCACGCTGTACTGAGAGGAGACAGAGATACAGAGATAGAGAGAGGACGTCTCACTCAGGAACTAAGAAAATACCGATAGCAGAACCGATAACGTTTTTACTGGTTTTAGAACAGGTTCCCATTTAGCTCAGAGTTCCAGGGACTCCCTATGTAAACATAAATGTAAGCTAAATAAAACACAGATTCTTAGTTTCAGGTGATTATACACTGATTAATACACCGTTATGAATATTAATGTGTACCAGGTGGTGATGCTGGTTCTGGCCTGGAAGCTGGATGCTCAGAGTATGGGCTACTTCACCCTGCAGGAGTGGCTGAGAGGAATGGGCTCGCTGCAGTACGTCAGTCACCGACTTCTTCTACCGTCGCATGCTGATTTTTTTTAAAAATAGTTTTTATAGTGAAGTGTAGATTCTGTCTAAAGCTCCTTTCTGCTGTTGTCAGGTGTGACTCCACAGAGAGGCTGAGGAACTCGCTCGACTACCTGAGATCTGTCCTAAACGACAGCACCAGTTTTAAGCTCATCTATAGATACGCCTTCGATTTCGCTCGGGTGAGTCGAGCTAAGATACACACACAGTTATGAAACAGCTCATTTTAATTGGCGTTGTTTACCGATACCGGTTTGAGAAATGCAGCCTAAAATTGGGATTGGGTATTGACGAGTCTTATGCACTGATCCGATATCACGTTATCGTATCTTTTACCAGCTCATTCATGCTACACAGGAACATGTGTCTCTAGCTACCCGATCCGGACATCCTTAGCATGAAAACTCTCAACAGAGATTGAAACACTCGTTAGCTACTTCCATCATCGGCTCTGGGAGAAAAAAGCGATGGACCGATCAGGCAGGTGCTAACGCAGAGTTAGCCAAGAGCTAGCAACATGTCAGCAAGCCGGCAATATTTTACACTGGAATATCAAAAGCCCCAAATCACAAATTTACCTTTTAGAAGGCTTTACAATCTGTCAACATACGACCTCCTCTGTTCCTGTTGGAGGAAAAACTCCTTTTTTTTAACGGGGAGGAATAAAAAGGAAGTATGCTGTGTTTTAGTTTCTGCATTTATTCATGTCTACAAAGAGTTAAACCTGAGCCAGAACGCACAACAGTGATAGCAATCGCATCCATGCAGGGTTAGCAGTACACAGCTGATAAAGGCAGGTTGAGAAACTAGCAAAGAGTATGCTAGATTTAAAAATCAATACATGCTAAATGTAGTTTGTTCAGGAGGAACAATCTGTTCTTGATCTAATGAGGTCAAGATCATTTTCCAGTTTGACTTGGAAAGCGCTTATCAAGTACACAGCCTGATTTTTGACAGTGATTTAAGAAAAGCAGCTCTGTTGTAGTGAATGAAGACATATTTTAGTAACAGTAGCGGTGTGTTTTGGGGTTAAGCTAGAAGGTAATGATGTTACTAGACTGGTTGACGAGTTTTCATGACGCTGTGGACGTTTTGATCGGACAGGAAAAGGATCAGAGGAGTTTGGACTTGAACACTGCCAAGTGCATGCTGGGTCTTCTTCTGGGGAAGACGTGGCCTCTGTTTCCTGTGTTTAATCAGTTTCTAGAGGTAAGAGTCACATGTGTGGTTGTGTGTAGAAAAGATTGTTTTAGGGGAAGTTTACTTATTTTTGCGCCTTAAAATGAATTTTTTGTGAATGTAGACACGCAGACAACGCGCTCAAAAGCTGCCACGCACAACGCAAGTCATGTGACGAGTAACAAACAATCAGAGCTGGCAGATTTCATTTCTTTCTTCCATAAATATCAGTCTACGGTTAAGGAGAAGTTAATAGTTTTAGTTCAGGACTATGCTGAGCTTTTCTAACCGTCCCACGGAATATTTGACTTGCTTCGCCCTCAGCGGTGATGAACGTCACACCATTGGGTTGAAAGGTCAGCGAGTAAAGCTACTGTGAGGGATTCATTGTGCTGGAAATCCGAAATTTCAGAGAGCAGCAGACAGTCACAAGTAGACTCATTTTCCCATAGATGTCTATACAATCTGACTTCTTTTTGCAACCAGAGGAGTCGCCTCCTGCTGGCCAGTAGAGAGAATGCAAGTTTCAAGACACTTCCGCATCGGGTTCACTGCAACACATTTTTATCTAAAGACTAAGTGTCAAATAGCTGCTAAAATGAACTCTGCTATGGAGCAGAAACGAATAGTTGTCTGATGCTACGCTATGATTGGCTAGTCGGCTTTTGAGGGGCGGGACTTGACGCGAAGAGGTCGGTTCCTATTGAATAGGGTTGTTGAAACTAAAAAGGTTATTTATGTAATTAATTTGTTTCACTGTTCCTCAGCAATCCAAGTACAAAGTCATCAACAAGGACCAATGGTGCAATGTTTTAGAGTTCAGCAGGACAATCAACCTGGACCTCAGCAACTACGACGAGGACGGTGCCTGTGAGTGAGCGCACACACACACACACACACACGAACGTGTCACACCAATGAGTGTTTTCTAATGTGGTCTCGTTCTTTCGTCAGGGCCAGTTTTGTTGGACGAGTTTGTGGAATGGTACAAGGAGAGACAGATGTCATAGGTGTGGAGGAAAAAATAACAAAAAAAAAACAACTGTGACAAAAAACGACTATGAGAATCAACAACCAACAAGTAAACAATACAACAATGGTAAAGCAGTGACTGTGGGCGCTTCCTGGTTGAGGGGGCAGGGGGGGGGGGGGGGGTCTGTGTGGGGGGGTGCATGCCGCCCAGAGCGTGGAGGTCGGAGTCATGTCCCCTACCGAAGTTGCATAGAAGCTTGCAGCAATCCCCCCCCATCAGGTGGCATTGCTCTCTCTCACTGTGACTTGTCATATTGCTGTGTGTGTGTTTGGATAACATGAAATCACACGTGATGGGGGGGGGGGGGGGAAGAACCAGTCCTCACCCCGTTTGTCTTCACAGAAGAAAAACAACCAAACCATTCATGCATTTGTGTCTGAGTCTTAACACGGGGGGGTCACTTTGACTCCGGGCACATTTTAAATAATATGAATGGTGGACTTGGAACATTTTTTTTTCTGGACAGATGGCTCGAACTATTGTTGGTCGTTTAAGTTCTTCAAGAAGCACACTGTGTCAAAAAGCGGTTGATCGCAGGTTTTCTGGTTGCCTGTGCTGTTTACTTTTAATTTGTGCCAGTGATTCGTTTCATTTTCTCCCCCTCCAGCTTTTTTTTTTCTTTGTTCCTTCCTGCTGTTTCTGCTCCAGCTAATGCTAACAGTTTGCTACCCCCCCCCTCCCCTCCAGACCTCATAACACCAAACAAATCAGCATTGCTGCTTACTAACTCTTATCACAGTACAGCGGTGAGCCACTCCGATCAGCGTTTATCGCCCCTGACGACCGGTCCGTTGTGTAGGTAAGAGTATTATTGTGCCTCGAAACATGGAAGTCACTTTGTGTGTCCCGCACACATACCAACAAACCCAAATGTATATATATATATACACACACACACACACACACAACACACATACACAGACACACTGAAGTGGTCAGGGATTATTTCAGGATGAATTCAGACTTTGGGCTGTGTAATGAGTCGATTTAGAGCTTGTTGGTGTCCATGTTGTCTCGATACGTGGCATCTGTTTTGTCCTCCTTTAGCCCACTGATAGTTTCTTACTAGTAGCATCTCTCCCCACCCCCCCGACAGTGTTATTAATAATAACTACAGTGGAAGACCGGTGACCCTTCTCAGGACGAGGTCCTTAAAGGCTTGAGTAGAAAGGTAGGTTTGCTTTCGTTGGGATCTAAGACGGTTTGGAACTGCGTGCCGATGCTATGCCGTTCTTTTCGCCTAGTATAATGTTCTCGTAACACATGTATAAATTCTTTGTCTTTGGCCGTGGTGTGATGCTGAATCGTTGAGATTTAATATTTGCATGCATGCTCCGACAGAGCCTTTTGTGAATGGATGAGATTCTTTTCATTTTCTTTTCAGATGCGTTTTTTATTTTTATTTTTTTTTTTGTACAAGAGTTTTGTGCTTGATTTTTGATATTCACGATCATGTTCTCTTAATTCTGATGAACGACATGATTGTGTCTATTGAGACCTGGAACACACCTGTAACCTCACGGTGGAGCAGGAGTTCCCTCCTGCATTCAGCCCATCTTAACGCATCCTCACACGGCTTCAGGTGGCTGCAGCCGGGATCTCATTTTATTTATTTTTTATTTACATGATACGCATAAAAACACACATTGAAAATGTTGCTGTGAAGATGAAATCCAGTGAAATCCACTGCAGCTGAAACTGTTTGAACGCCTCTGATGTCGTTAACCATGCGAATCATCAGCGTCACGTCTCGAGATAGTTGTTGGTTTGCTTACCAAATACTGTGTAGAGATCAATGTTTTAGTATTTCTCCCATGACAGTGCAGGAGGATGAACACCGTTGTCCCAACTGTATATATGTATGTAAACTATGTAAGTGTCTATATGTCTGTTTTCACTATAACCTAATGTCTATATACATAAATAAAATGGTTTATTAACTTACTGGCTTTTATTTGGGTTCTTAAGTTAAGTTTTTCCATTACAAAGTACCCATCATTCTTTTTAGATGCACTTATTTCCACAAATGAAAGCTCTATCGTTCAGAGATCTGGTTTTATTAAGGTGTATTAATAATACATGACCATTAAATTGACATGGATTTTTGTTGCAAAATCGATCACAGGGAGACATCTTTGTGATGGGTGATTTTTAAAATAATTTACAGAAATGAGGCAAATCAGAAATAAAATAGTGCCTTAAACAGTTCCACACAATAAATTATTAGTATTTCCATTTCATTACCAGCATAACATTTGTAGAATAGAATGTAATTCACAATATTTGTGTTATTCAATTTAAGATTAACATTGACAATCATTAGCTTGTTTTCTAAGTGTTTTGGATGGCGGTGACTTTTTAAAATCAAACTTCACTAATGTTCTCGTTTGAGAAATCAGAATATAGGTTTTGTGGCGTAAGTGCGTAACGGACAGATTCCTCCGTGTTGCTGCTCTGTGGAGACCTCCATGTCAGCCCTACGGCTTCGTACGGTGGTGGTGTTGCAGGAATAGGAGGCGGAGCCCCCTGTGGTGGTCCAGTACCTCCAATGTCGTGCCTCCTGTAGCGGGGAATACCGTACGACAGATCTGTAACTCTTAAAGGTGATGACCTGACCTCCTCAGACTTGCGATAGTCAAACCTGGTGTCACCTTGTGGGCCGTAGTCATCAAATAGAGGAGATACACTCTTGGCTAGATTTTCATCCGTCGTGTCCCACTTGCGTCTCTCTGATGACATGGCTTTTAGGGCACCAAGGCCTTTCCTTTCAGTCATGTCTTCGGATGCAGCCTTCAATGTGTCAAACTTGTCAAGAGAAACACTATGGGCACCAAGAGATGAGTGTTTCTGCATCAGTGGCACTTCTGCCCTCCCTTTGTCTTGTTCTGTGTTATCATCACTTTCACTACTGGAGGAGTCAGGTGGGGGGAGTTGTGGCTCTGCAGGTGGAGACGATAAGCCGACATCCAGGTGTCTCCTCGGACTCGGGATGGAAAAGTCCGACAGCTGACGACCGACGCCGGTCCACCGTATCTCGGGTGGCACGTCCATACCTGTGGTGTGTATGGGCTGCTCGGTCCTTCTCTTCACTAAATCATCAAAGCTCATACTGGGAACTCTCTTTGGGGTGAAGGATGGACCTTCTTGTGCAACACCTTCAGTCCCCATATGTCTTTGCTTTGTGCGGTCTGTAGTTTGACCCCCGCCACTGTGGGAGAAAGAATCACTTGGTAGCGATGACGTTTTGATAATTACACGCTTATAAGTGATTAGAGAGTCATTGTCTGACATGTTTGATGCAGGTCTGCTTTGGTTTGCGGTGTATCCCGTCACCTCATTTTCGCTCTCGCTGCAGGAAGTTGGGGAATTACTTGGTAGTGGTCCCTTGACATCCAGACGCCTCTTAACGCGTGGGACACCGAGGCTCAGGTCAAGAACACTGAGGCCTATCGTCTCATCCTCACTACTGCTGCTGGAGGATGATTCCCTCTGTGTTCTGATATCCAAAGCCCTCCTGACATGGGGGATATTGGTGAGACTCAAATGAGGCCACGCTGAGTCAGTTTGGCTTTTGAGGTCCGCTTCAGCCTTCCTCTGAACCAACGCTGTTTGGCTCTGATCCGGTTTGATATTGACAGTGTGGGCCACATACAAAGGGGTATGATTCTGGGATGCTTCTTTCCTCCATCCTTCACCTGCAGGTTTTGTTGATGCATCTTCATTCTCACTGCTAGAGGAGGAGGAATCAGGCAGTTGCTGTAATGGTGGTGTAGCAGGAGCCTTTTCATTCACCTTGATATCCAGGTACCTCCTTAAATGTGGAATACCAAAACCAGTCAACGTAGTATCTGGATTTCCCTCAGTTGTGGGTCGGCTATAGTCTTTTCTTAATCTCTCTGTAACCTCTACTGAGTCGCCAGTGTTGTCACCTCGACCCTTCAAACTGAGAGAAACATTCACTGGTATGGTTTCCGGGGTTAAAGATGATTCTGTCTGTATTTTTCCTTGCATCCCAACTCCCCTTTTCTTTCGTCTTGTTCTGCTGCTTTTACTCCCAGTCTCACTGCTGGAAGAGGAGGGGGAGTCAGGTGGAGGTGATGAGGGCAGATTTGGTGGTTCATGTGTTTGCGATGTGATTTCAAGGCGCTTTCTGAAGCGGGAGATACCCAGGTTCATCGTGGCCCAACGTGAGTGAAGTTCTGGGTTTATCTCTGGTGTTGTGCTGATGTTGCCACTTGTTTTGTCCCCCACTTCATCTTTAATACCTGTATACTTTTCTAATTTTATATTGTGGTCTGTCTTTGGACTGTGAGACATGTTTAACACTGGGGTCTTTGGCAATCTAATGAAGTCCTTTTCAGTGGCCTTTGATATGGCAGATACTCCCAATCCTAGTTCAGCGTACTCATCTTCCCTGTCACTTCCGGAAGAGTTTAATTCGGATTGTCGAGAGCCTGGAGACACATTACTAAGCACCGGATCTGGTTGTGGTGATGGTGCTTTGAAATCCAGACGTCTGTTGATGTAGGGGACACCCGGACTCAGTTTATGCAACTTTGTCTGATGCTCATGATCTGTGATTCCCACATATCCTTTGTCCCTCTCATGTTTTACTGTGTGGCTTGAAAGTTTGCTTTCATTGTCACTGCTGGAAGAGCAGGAGTCCGTTGGTTGAGATGGTCCTTTGATATTCAAATGTTTCTTGACAAGGGGGACACTCACTTTAATGCCAGACAACCCTCGTCCTGGTTGATAACCTGTAATCCCTACATCAGTTCTGTCCTTCTCCACTTTCATAGGTAGATTTGTAATGCCACCTTCACTCTCATGATTACTGCTGGAAGAGGACTCAGGTGGAGGTGAACGTGCCTTGATATCCAGGCGCCTTTTAACATGGAAAGCACTGCTGAGGTCCAGTCCAGGCCATCTTGTCTCTTGTTCTGTTGTTTGAGGGTATCTTAAATCTTTCACACCCTCCTCTTGCTCATCTGAGCTGCTTGATGAGTGACAGGAACTAATTTTGATAGCTTCCACTGTATGGTTCGTACTCCCACCACTTAATAATGAATCAAGAGGTGGTGATGGGGCTTTGAAGTCTAGACGCTTCTTGACACAAGTAATTTGTTCTAGATCTAGGACAGGCCAATGTGTTTGTGGATCATGACTTACTGTTTCTTGAAATGGCCACCCTGCAACTCCCACCACCCCTGGCCTCTCTTTCTTTGTGGGGTTTGTTTTTTCTTCCTCACTGTCACTACTAGATGATGAATCAGGAGGTGGTGATGGTGCTTTGATATCTAGACGCCTCTTGATGCGTGTAGTAGCCTTTAGATCAAGGACAGGCCACTGTGTTTGTGGGTCAGAACTTACAGTTGGAGATACTTTACTAGGAAGCCTTGCCATGGACATCTCTTGCTTCTGTTTCTTTATTTGGTCTGTTGTTTCATCCTCACTGTCACTACTAGATGATGAATCAAGAGGTGGTGATGGTGCTTTGATATCTAGACGCTTCTTGATGCGTGTAGTAGCCTTTAGATCAAGGACAGGCCACTGTGTTTGTGGGTCAAAACTTACAGTTTGAGATACTTTACTAGGAGGCCTTGCCATGGACATCTCTTCTTGCTTCTGTTTCTTTATTTGGTCTGTTGTTTCATCCTCACTGTCACTACTAGATGATGAATCAGGAGGTGGTGATGGTGCTTTGATATCTAGACGCCTCTTGATGCGTGTAGTAGCCTTTAGATCAAGGACAGGCCACTGTGTTTGTGGGTCAGAACTTACAGTTGGAGATACTTTACTAGGAAGCCTTGCCATGGACATCTCTTGCTTCTGTTTCTTTATTTGGTCTGTTGTTTCATCCTCACTGTCACTACTAGATGATGAATCAAGAGGTGGTGATGGTGCTTTGATATCTAGATGCTTCTTGATGCGTGTAGTAGCCTTTAGATCAAGGACAGGCCACTGTGTTTGTGGGTCAAAACTTACAGTTTGAGATACTTTACTAGGAGGCCTTGCCATGGACATCTCTTCTTGCTTCTGTTTCTTTATTTGGTCTGTTGTTTCATCCTCACTGTCACTACTAGATGATGAATCAGGAGGTGGTGATGGTGCTTTGATATCTAGACGCCTCTTGATGCGTGTAGTAGCCTTTAGATCAAGGACAGGCCACTGTGTTTGTGGGTCAGAACTTACAGTTGGAGATACTTTACTAGGAAGCCTTGCCATGGACATCTCTTGCTTCTGTTTCTTTATTTGGTCTGTTGTTTCATCCTCACTGTCACTACTAGATGATGAATCAAGAGGTGGTGATGGTGCTTTGATATCTAGACGCTTCTTGATGCGTGTAGTAGCCTTTAGATCTAGGACAGGCCACTGTGTTTGTGGGTCAAAACTTACAGTTTGAGATACTTTACTAGGAGGCCTTGCCATGGACATCTCTTCTTGCTTCTGTTTCTTTATTTGGTCTGTTGTTTCATCCTCACTGTCACTACTAGATGATGAATCAGGAGGTGGTGATGGTGCTTTGATATCTAGACGCTTCTTGATGCGTGTAGTAGCCTTTAGATCAAGGACAGGCAACTGTGTTTGTGGGTCAAAACTTACAGTTTGAGATACTTTACTAGGAAGCCTTGCCATGGACATCTCTTCTTGCTTCTGTTTCTTTATTTGGTCTGTTGTTTCATCCTCACTGTCACTACTAGATGATGAATCAAGAGGTGGTGATGGTGCTTTGATATCTAGACGCCTCTTGATGCGTGTAGTAGCCTTTAGATCAAGGACAGGCCACTGTGTTTGTGGGTCAAAACTTACAGTTTGAGATACTTTACTAGGAGGCCTTGCCATGGACATCTCTTCTTGCTTCTGTTTCTTTATTTGGTCTGTTGTTTCATCCTCACTATCACTACTAGATGATGAATCAGGAGGTGGTGATGGTGCTTTGATATCTAGACGCTTCTTGATGCGTGTAGTAGCCTTTAGATCAAGGACAGGCAACTGTGTTTGTGGGTCAAAACTTACAGTTTGAGATACTTTACTAGGAAGCCTTGCCATGGACATCTCTTCTTGCTTCTGTTTCTTTATTTGGTCTGTTGTTTCATCCTCACTGTCACTACTAGATGATGAATCAGGAGGTGGTGATGGTGCTTTGATATCTAGACGCTTCTTGATGCATGTAGTAGCCTTTAGATCAAGGACAGGCCACTGTGTTTGTGGGTCAAAACTTACAGTTTGAGATACTTTACTAGGAAGCCTTGCCATGGACATCTCTTCTTGCTTCTGTTTCTTTATTTGGTCTGTTGTTTCATCCTCACTGTCACTACTAGATGATGAATCAGGAGGTGGTGATGGTGCTTTGATATCTAGACGCCTCTTGATGCGTGTAGTAGCCTTTAGATCAAGGACAGGCCACTGTGTTTGTGGGTCAGAACTTACAGTTGGAGATACTTTACTAGGAAGCCTTGCCATGGACATCTCTTGCTTCTGTTTCTTTATTTGGTCTGTTGTTTCATCCTCACTGTCACTACTAGATGATGAATCAAGAGGTGGTGATGGTGCTTTGATATCTAGACGCTTCTTGATGCGTGTAGTAGCCTTTAGATCAAGGACAGGCCACTGTGTTTGTGGGTCAAAACTTACAGTTTGAGATACTTTACTAGGAGGCCTTGCCATGGACATCTCTTCTTGCTTCTGTTTCTTTATTTGGTCTGTTGTTTCATCCTCACTGTCACTACTAGATGATGAATCAGGAGGTGGTGATGGTGCTTTGATATCTAGACGCTTCTTGATGCGTGTAGTAGCCTTTAGATCAAGGACAGGCAACTGTGTTTGTGGGTCAAGACTTACAGTTTGAGATACTTTACTAGGAAGCCTTGCCATGGACATCTCTTCTTGCTTCTCTTTCTTTATTTGGTCTGTTGTTTCATCCTCACTGTCACTACTAGATGATGAATCAGGAGGTGGTGATGGTGCTTTGATATCTAGACGCCTCTTGATGCGTGTAGTAGCCTTTAGATCAAGGACAGGCCACTGTGTTTGTGGGTCAGAACTTATAGTTGGAGATACTTTACTAGGAAGCCTTGCCATGGACATCTCTTGCTTCTGTTTCTTTCTTTGGTCTGTTGTTTCATCCTCACTGTCACTACTAGATGATGAATCAAGAGGTGGTGATGGTGCTTTGATATCTAGATGCTTCTTGATGCGTGTAGTATCCTCAAGATCAAGGACAGGCCACCTTGTGTCATGACTTCCTGTTTGAGATACTCCAATTGGAAGCCTCTTCACGCTCGTCTCTCCTTGCTTCTGCATGTGGTCCATTGTTTTATCTGCACCCTCAACTCTAGAATAAGAATCAGTAGGTGGTGATGGTGCACGTCTCTTGATGGGCTTTGTATGGACAAGATCTAGAGCCGACCATTGTGGCTTCATGGTATCATTTCTTACAGACTGATACTCTGTAATTGGAAGCCCCACCATGTCCACCTCTCCTTGCCCCTGCTTCTTTGTGTATTTTGTCGTTTCAGCTGTACTCTCATCACTTGAAGATGAATCAGACGCTGGTAACTGGGCGTTGCTATCCACACGCCTCTTGATTTGGGGGATATATTGGCGATCCAGGTCAGTATTGTGTTCTGCTTCACTCTCACTGCTTGAAGTGGATGAATAAGCTGCAGGGGATGAAGGTGCTCCGGTATTCAGACTCTTACCGTGACTGGTAACGGCCAAACTGGGTACTTGCCCTTTTTTGACTGCGTACCCACCGCCATCACTGTCACTGGAAAGAGAGGAAAACGAGTCCTGTGGTCTCACTGCAGGCCTTTGCGTGTCATATTTGTAATCACCCTGATTAAATTGCACTGAAGGCCTGATAGCGTCTTCACTGTGGATCTGCTGTTCAAAGTTAGCATCCTGTTTAAGGTCTCTTTCTAAATCCTTCTCCACCTGGTCTGAGTTCACAGTGTATTGTGTCAGCTCATCCTCACTGACGTGTGAGCTGGAGCTGGACGAATCATCCGTCTTCTGTTTATTAAAAGTGGGTTTCGAATCATTAAAAGAACTGCACACACCGCTGGACCTCGCAGAGGTGCTTCGAACAGAATCGCTGAATTCAAATTGTTCTTCATTCTCCTGCCACAGCTCAGGGTCAGTTAGGTTGGTGTTATTTGTATGTGGTGACCAATCGGCAAAAGGCTCTGTAGAAAAGTCAGAAAGTTTACTTGTGCCCTCTATGGAAATTTGTGGCACCTCTACTTTTGTAGCTGTTGAGGAGTCAGCTCTCTGCTGAACAGCGTCCTCTGCCAGCTGATGAGACTTTGGTGTTGAGTGGTCTCCCCGGGTCACTTTGTCAGATAGTGAAGAATCTGAGCATGAAGACAAGCTTCCCCTCTGCTCAACAGGATCTGGGATGTGTTCAAACTCTATTTTATGTGTACGGCCTTCATCAGTGAAGCCTGAGAGGTCTCTCTGGCTATCCTCTGGACTACTCTGTCGCAAACTGTTTTCACTTCCTGAATCTCCAGCTCTATTTGTATCTCTCTCAGCCTCAGTTGCTTCACATTCAATCACTGCATCATTATTGATGCGTTCCTGATTGCCAGGTATTACGGTATCATAATATTGTACATTGCTGTCTTCTCTAAAGTCCACAGTGCTGAATGTAACCCTCCTCTCCCTGTGAGCTCCTATGTGTTCTGGTTCCTCACCGATGGAGTAGGCCTCATTGTCATATTGTCTTTGTTCTACAGATGAGACAGAGTTGGTTGCAGAGGAGCTTTTCTTCGTGGTGATCCTTCTGCAAAGAACATCAATACAAGGTCTTGCTAGGACTCCCAGGATAAAGGCTATCAGAAACGTGATGAAAACAGACAAACACACAGCCAGAGCCAAGTCAGACTGTGTCGCTCTCTGAGTCCTTTCTTGGCCGGTCCTGTTTAGGGTTCCTTGTGGGATTATTTGTCGGCTGGTTCCGGGTAAACTTCTAGTTTTTCTTCTCGCACCTCCTACTTTACTGATTTGGAGGTTAAAAAGAGACACAACTTTGTGTTTTTCAGACACACACACATATAGTCCTGTGTCTGTTTCCTTGATGTCACTGATGACCAGAGCAGCCTGAGGTTGACTCACAGATGCTTCACCACTGGGCGTCCACCACACCGAATCTTCAACAAAGACAATATTTACAGTTAGACAGACCTACATTGTTTTCAAACCGCCAGAAAAATTGTTGGCATTGTACGTTTTTGCAAACCACAGGATACGTTGAATGTAATCGTTTCTGAACCAAAAATACATTTATTTTTCTTTCTTCATATCGGACTAGTATCACGCTTGCAGAAACGCACAATTTCACATGGTCAATGTTTTGAAACGACTGGTTAGGTTTAGGCATCAAAACTACTTTGTTAACGAACATCATGGTTTGTGTTAAAATAATAATGTATGTACGTAACTTTACAATGTTACATACTTCCTTAATGAAACAACGTGTTTGTTCAACCCATCCACCAAACCTCCCTTAGAGGACTTTCTCACTTGTTATACTCTTTATTATACCTTTTTAAACTTGCAATAACGGTTGCTATAATATACTACGTTACTTGCTCTGCTTGATTTACTATGATAGTAAAAAATGTCCACATTCAAAATATCTGTGGTTTGCAGAAACATACCAACGTTGTTTTATATGTTTAAGTTATTGTATACTTGTGACTGTTACCTTGTGGAGCACAAGACAGCAGTATCTCAGAGCCCCTGTAGACCGTCACATCTCGGTGGAGCTCTGGCCCATTTTCAGTACTGAAACAGTTGAGGTCGTCCTCCTCCAGCTGCAGCAGGTCTCTGCCTGAGAGGACGGAGGGGGAGGCACACACCAGGCTCCAGGCCTGCAGGCCTCTGCTGCCGTCAAAGGCCATCCTCCTCCTTAGACTGCGCATACTGCAATCACACTGCCACCTGTTGCCACCCAGCCTGACGTCTGCCCCAATGTTACGCAGAGAAAGGTACGTCAAAGGATGGAGGCTGGTCAACATGTTGAAGCTCAGATCAAGGACCTTTGAGGGGAACACAATATGGACACACTAGAGGTTGACACATGTAATGTGATCACTTAAACAATTAAGTTAAAAAGGTTCTAATTAAGAGCTGCATTATCTTTTAATTGGAGGATTTTCTGAAAATGGCAGATGAACAAAGAATATGTGGCATCACTGAGTTTATTGCTGGAAAATTAAATACTTTGTGCATGTTTTTAAGAAGTGAGATTAAAAGATCAGTGTTACCCGGAGCTGCGCTAAATCCTGGAACATCTGTGGATGGAGACTTGAGATGAGGTTATGTTGGAGGTGTAGCTCTTTGAGCTGGCGGAGGTGGCGAAGCTCTCCTGGTCGTAGAGTTGAGATCCTGTTAAAGGAGAGCTGCAGAACCTGCAGGGACTCGCTACCGTCCAGCCCTGGATGACAGAAAACAAGTAGATAAATAAAATATTAGGAAAGAGATTAAGAAATAAAAATGTATCAAATAAATGTGCAGGTTAGTTTGAAAATAAATAAATAAAATGAAGATGCACCTTTATTGATGCAGCAGTACACGGACAGAAATAAATAACAAGTATAGAAAGTAAGAAAAAAATGGTTGTATTAAAAATAGAATAAAAATAGAAACTATTTAAACTTGAAGACAAATGCCATGGTAAAGTGATTAATAGCAGCAGTCAATGTCTATGTAAACAGTGTACACCAGGCTATTTATTATATGGTATAATTAGGTAAACTATATTTATTAATTTGAATAAATAAGGAAATTAGTCAAAATAAATAAATAACAAAAATAAATAGAATTAAATATGAAAATAAATGAATATAAAAATAAGTAACTTGTCAAATAAAAAAATTTATTTTGTTTGTTATTCCTTTTTCTAATTCTGTGCATATTTATTTTTTAAATTGACCTGCACATTTATTTGATAGGTGAGGCTTTTATTTCTACATTTCTTTCTTTATTATTTCATTTATTTATATAGTTATTTATTTACTCATTTATTTGTTATAATGGCACCTTTAGTCCTCCATACAAAGGGAGCAAGAAATAAACCTGATGTTATAGGTCTGTCTCTCTCTCTCTCTCTCTGGACTTCCAGATAGTTAATAGTGTAAAAGGTCTGAATAAATGAACACGCCTTCACTGGAATATGAATCCAAGTACTTCTGGTTTATTTCCACTGTGAAACACTCTACAGCTTTGTATCTTCTGCAGTGTTCATTCCTCTTCTTCAGCAGCCTGAGACAATCTCCCTGAGACTGCTGGGCTGAAGTACAGCACTGTGGGTCTGTGCTTCATTAGAGAGGCACTGTGAGCTGAATACCAAGAAGGAAAGAAGTCTATGACTGTCAACTCTCGCTCAGTAAATGAGCCGTCCACACACATACACACACACACACACACACACACACACACACGCCTTTAAAAAAGAAAAAGGCTCGACGGAGAATGCATTTCTTTTGAAACACACACATGTTCAATCGAGCAGCAGGAATTCTACGTAATAACATGAAACTTTAAAGTTGTGCTGCGCGTTTACACCTATAATTGAGCCGCTGGAATGTCAATAAAAGCTGTGACTGAAGGGTGAACAGTGTCATTATCTTGGGAGGTTAAATCATTTCTGAGCGGAGCAAAGTACTAAATATAAAGCATGTGGTTTGTTTATATGTGAGAATCAAATGAGAGGACAGTAACTTAGACTTATTCTACCATCTGCACCAATTAGTGAACCTCAGACCAACTTTTTTAGGCAGAACTCTGTAAACAACATACCTCTCAGGTGTGACTCAGAGAACATTTCTCAACGCTGTGCATGTGTGTCGACTGTGCAACTTCACTATCGGATGCATAACCTTTTAACCACCCACACCCACCCACCCACCCACCCACCCCCACCCACCCACCCACCCACACACACCCACACCCACACCCACACCCACACACACACACACACACACACACACACACACACACACACACACACACACACACACACACACACACACACACACACACACACACACAAGAAGGCTATTTATGTGTAATTTACCTGATTAAATTCACAATATGGTAAATGTGACAGTAGAAACCCCCCCCCAAAAAGTTCTGATACACAAAGTTAAAGTCATCTTCATGCCCTATTGTTTGCTTTTGTTTGTGAAATATTGGATAGATTCTTTTTTAAGGCCTGGGACTTTATTTTGAAAGGAGCAGTGTGTGGGATTGAGTGGCCTCTAGTGGTGAGCTGGCAGATTGCACCCAACTAAATATCCCATCTGAATACACCACCTCCCTCTCCAAGTGTGTTGGAGAACTACGGTGGCCTTCAGATAACTAAAGACATTAAAAGTGTCTCTCTAGAGTCGGTGTCTGGTTTGCAACATGGCGGACTCCGCCTCCCGAAGGGCTCACACAACGCTTCTTAGTTCCAGGTGATGATACACCAAAGAAAACATAGTTATGAATGTTATATTCCATTTCTGCCAATAGATCTCCCTAAATCCAACACACTGGCCCTTTAAGGGGTTCAAGGTTGAGCTTACTGAAGTGTGTTTATCTCCTGTTTATACACCTGAGTGACGCAACAGTACATGTTTATAGTGGGAACACACCCAGACAATACACATTACTAACTATTTATCCTCAGAGCATGTTGGGAGTGGTCTACAGGTCGTTATAAGATACTGTGCACTGTTGTGAACACTGTGCTTTACATAATGAAGTGCTGCAAGAATCAGTCCTAAAACTGTGAATGTTTGACAGTCTGTTTGCACTTCTGATTATTATTTTGTGTATCTCTATGTTTGCCACAGAGATTATTTTCTGTAATAATCCAAATGGAAGAATCCCAGGGAACCAGTGTGACGCTAACTTTCTGTTGGACTACAAAAATACATCATTATATCTAAGAAAATATATAAAAAATAGTTTTTGAGAGGCACAGGAACGAGGAAGATGTTTTCTTTTCTAAAATATGACGCACTGTTATAGATCAATAATTTAAATTAGCTCCAGCTTCACCAACTACAGCATTAAAGTGATCACTAATAATGACTTAATAACATAACAAAAGAGAAGTACTTTTACTTTTGATTTTACTTTATTGTATGTGCTCATGTGTTTTATATATCACATTATCTCACTGACTCACCCTGTGGGAGTTGCTGTAGCTGATTCCTCTCAACAGATAGCAGCTGCAGTGCGGGGGCCCAGGACTCACACCCCCGTCCTCTCCAAGTCCTCGATCCACGGAGACGTCTCCGTCCGCGGTTTCTCTCCACGCAGAGAGACAAGTGTGTGATGCCGTTGTCGCCCAGCCAAACGTCCCTGAGGTTACGATGCGGCCGGTCGAGGCTCACGGAGTCCAGGAGGTTATGAGACAAGTCCAGCTCGGCCACGGAGTCCCGGAGGAGTCGGGGTGCGGAGGACAGGCCGGTGGAGGAGCAGTTCAAGAGGGGAGCTCTCGGACAGGTGCAGGAGTCTGGACAGGTGGAGGAGCGGTGGAGTCCAGAGGAGACAAGGAGCAGCACAGCGGCCAGGAACCTCCCCGGTGTCCCTGCCATCGCAACCCGTTCCTGAGAGGACGGACCACAGAATCACTCAAAAAGAAGACAATAACATCCATTTTTACATCCATCTTTGTATCATTAAAGTACAATAATAAAAAACACCAAACTCACCTGTGTGTCCACTCTGTCAAGTTGACAGAAAACTTGTGACTTGTTTCTTCACTCCCAGTGTCTCACTCTCCGTCTCCGTCAGTTTCTGATCAAAGTCTGAGTATTTTCGCTGCGTCGAGCTTAACGAGCAGCGACCCCGAAGATGCCGTTCTGTGATTCATTCAATCATTTACACGTGAAGTTAATGTCTTACTGTGATTGTTTTTTTCTTTCTCTGCATGCATGACCGATGACTCTGATCCTGACAGTTTATGGCACCACATTCTGTGAGATAATAAAACTGTACTGTATGGTTTTAAATGCCCATGTAAACACTCGAGGTATTTCCTGAAACCAATAATAAGAAGGTTAACGTAGCAACATGTTTCTTTATTGAAACAAACAGCAATGAAATGTTTGACAACTAAGTACTTTTAGGCAGTGGTGGGCCGTCAGGGCCTTCTCTGCTGGCCTAGACAGAATCACAAAGTTATAGCTATTTTATAATTTTTCAAAAATACACTACATGTATTATAATTTATAAAGATATTTTTCCCATTATCTTATTTTCTCATTGCACAGCTACTGTCTTCCTCAGTTGCTCTGCTTCCAGTGCAGCTTGTTTTAACTAGAGCTTTTATCCGAGGCCTGCAGACTCACAAGTGAATCCATGTGCAGTTTAAGTGAATGGGGACGATATTGTTGATTGTCATAGTCTTCAACCAATCAGATCTTTAGTTTGACATGTTGGGCGCATTCTTTGACGTGCCAGAGCCTGCTAGCTGGCCTAGCTATACGTGATTGGTCAGTGGGCTAACCTGACATGTTGGGCGGTGACAATCCCAATATCCGCTGCCTCTGTCGAGCGGACATTTTCAGCCCTCAAACGCATTAAAACGTATTCAAGAAATACAACTGGGGAGGCTCGACTGTCTTCACTGGCATCCATGAATCGAGAAGGACTTCTTACTGGAACTAAAACGCACGGATGTACTGAACAACCGTGAGATTAAACTCTTTATTAACAAAGAAAGAAGGATGGAGTTTGTCTTTAAATAGTGAACAGCAGCTTTGGTAAGTTTTATATATTATTATTTGTACAATTTGTTTTTATGAAGATGGATTTTTGTTTGGTTTTATTGTTACATCCTATGTTGCTCTGGGGACATATTTAACCGGTGCCAGTTATGCCAACTTGGCGACTTTCCCAACCCCCATGGCAACTTTTTTTGTCAAAAGCTACTAGCGACACATCTAGCGACTTTTTCTGGTGTTATTGGAGACTTTTCTGGTGTTTTGACTCTGACGTTAAAGCACGTACTGTTCTGCACTGTCGTGAACGAGCAGCGGTTGCTGCCGTGAGCCGCCCCAAAGCACTCACGGGCGGACTCTCACAGCAACCTCGCGCACCAGTCCCAGCTGCAGTCAGAGCAGAGAGGAGACGCACTCTCTGCGTATTCTCTGCAGTTAGTGTATTTATAGGTGCTGAGCTTAATTTTTTCACGAAAAAATAATACCGTAGCTGTGTTTCAGCTGCAGGACAGCAGTGAAGGCCCAGGTATAAAATGCACGGCCCGCCACTGCTTTTAGGTAAACCAAGTAGTACTTTTGTTGCCTAAACATAAAGTCCTTTAGTTGCCTTAACATACACAAGTAGTACTTTTGATTCCTGAACATACCCAAGTAGTACTTTTGTTTCCTGAACATACCCAAGTAGTACTTTTGTTTCCTAAACATACCCAAGTAGTACTTTTGTTTCCTAAACATACCCAAGTAGTACTTTTGTTTCCTAAACATACCCAAGTAGTACTTTTGTTTCCTAAACATACCCAAGTAGTACTTTTGTTGCCTAAACATACCCAAGTAGTACTTTCGTTACCTAAACATAGAAGTAGTATTTTCGTTACCTAAACATAACCAAGTAGTACTTTTGTTACCTAAACATAACAAAGTAGTACTTTTGTTGCCTAAACATAACAAAGTACTTTTAGATAATAAAACTGTACTTCATGGTTTTAAATGTAAACACTCAAGACATTTCCTGAAACCAATGATAAGAAGTTTCACGTAGCAACATGTTTCTTTATTGAAACAAACACAGCAATGAAATGTTGGACAATCCTGTTATTTTCATTTAGTTGATCTCACAACAGCCTTGTCTCCTAAAAACTACATTCTCATACAAACAAACTGATTTGTGAATTATATTTCAAGGGAAATAGATTTTGTCCTCGACTACGTTTGCTTTTCAAAAATCACAAATGAGTTTCAAATGAGTCCGAAAAGTCTGTGTGAACCAAATACTTTTGTTGCTTAAACTTAAAGTACTTTTGTTGCCTCAACATAAAGTACTTTATGCCTAAATATAAATACTTCTGTTACCTAAACATAGCCAACTAGTACCTTTGTTACCTAAGCATAGCAAAGTACTTTTGTTGCATAAACATAAAGTACTTTTGTTGCATAAACATAAAGTACTTTTGTTGCATAAACATAACAAAGAACTTGTGTTGCCCAAACATAAAGTACTTTTGTAGCCTAAACATGTTCTTTTGTTTACATTTTGGAGTAATTTCAAGCCAAACCTCGATGTTTTCTTTAATCCTAACAAAGTAGTTTCGTAGCTTTTTGTGTTGTTTTAATTTAAAACATATCCATATATACCTTTCCTTAATCCAGGAGAAAGTTTCCCTCTACACATAATCCAGAGTGCAGTTTAGTTGTAAGGGAACATTATTTTGTAGGAGACGTGGTCATCAGGTCTGAAATGCTCGGAGAACAAACTGCTTTATGACATTTCTCAACATCAGCACATTTATAAAACACACAAAACGATCCAAAGCAAAATGAAATTAAAATATATTTTTTTACTATATTGCACAAAATTCAAACCACTCAAAAAAAGCTTCAAACCAAACGACTGATTTAAACTTTCCTGACATTCGTCAACATTTTAAGAGAATTAATCTGAAGCGTAACTTAGTGCACACACCCTCCTCCTGTTTTTCAATACTGTATTATTCTTGCTGTAAAAATGTGATTATTACATATATATTATATTCTTCATCATCCCTTGTAAATCCATTGGCACGTGCATGATAGACAGTCTAAGAAAGAGACTTCAACATTACTGGATGGCTTATGATACATATTTTTGTTTTACAGTTTATCCTAAAATGTAATGTAACATAAACATTGTAATCATGTAGTGTTTATAATAAAGAAAATGTCAAAAAAAGCTGCCAGCAACAATGAACAAATGAGCAAATGAAATCTCTTCAAGATTTGTGTATTAGTAATACTGGACGGTAAGGCAAAAAGTAAATACTGCAGCTTCCGATTGCTATCAACGGGCAGTAAACCCCAGTCTGATCTGGGAGCGTCATGGCATTACACATTTTTTAGATAACGTTGGCACACCTGCAATAAAAACAATAAGAAAATACTGCAGCACTAACAAGTCAGTTCATATCTTTGGCCGAGTGGCAACGATCTGTAACACAATTATTCCTGTTTGGCAAACACAAAATGAGGAGCACTGAATTTGACGGTTGTACTGCAGAGGTATCGTTGATAAATGTCTTACGGAATTTCACTATACACGCAAAATTTGTGATCTGACCTCAGTGGTGACGGACCGGATGTAAAAATAAACAAAAAGCAGACGTCTAGTGAGCTTTTCTACACGGGTTGTCTGAAGTCTGGCAGCCCATGTTGGGATATTTGACCTGCACACGGAACAGAGTCCCGTCTGCACACATGCAGAGCTTGTACCTCTCCATGCCCTCATCGAAGTACACGTCTCCTGCAGAGTGAGGGATGCGTGACGTGTTGAACATGACGGATCCATTCAGGACGATGCTGTTCTCCTGCAAAGAGAGGAAATAACACCGTCTGTCCTCTCGTCTTTGGAATGTGTTCATGCAAGAGTTTGTGAAACATTTACTTTGAGAGAAACATTTTCTATTTTGAGAAAGTTTCTCATTGTTTTGAGAGAGTTTCTCATTATATCGAGAACGTTTCTCATAATATTGTGATGCTAAGTCATTATTTAGAGAAAGTCTCGTACACCTCTGTTGGATAATACAGAGGTTAGAGAACAAGATTAAACTCCATGCTTACAGCCCGGAGCTCGATGCCTCCTCCCATCTTGAACTCTACAGTTCGGCCCATGATGTTGACGCCCTCGTTTCCTCGAATGATGGCCTTGCTGTCCCCTCTGATGTTCAGGTCAGATGCAGCGCTACTGGTGATCTACAATCAGACACATGAGATTTGACACATGAGAAAGTTTCTCAATATTTTGATAAAGTTTCTCAATATTTCGAGATACTAACTCATTATATTGAGAAAGTTTGTCATTGTTTTGAGAAAGTTTATCATTATTAAGATAACTATTTAACTATTTAATGCTTTATTTATTAAATTGCTAAATGTCTAAAAATGACATTTCAGATGAGCATTATGTGTTATTGTGCACTGGTTGTAAAACACTAATACAATTACTCATTTTATGATCAGGCGTTACTAGCGTCATACACACCCTTTCTGTGGAAGCCTTCTTGACGCTGAGAACTTTGACTCCTTTGGGCAAATGGAACTCGTGGTTTTCAAAGTCCGTGCTGAAGAACGTGGTCTGTGTGCGAGGGTCTGTGAAGGATATGCCAACGTCGCTGACGACCGAGGTCTTGTCCTTCTCCACGCTCAGCTTAGTGGTGCCTTGCTGGAACACAACCTGGACCGACATAAACAAAATTAAAGAGAAGAGTGTTAAAAAGTGTGCACACCATGTGTCATCTTCTTCAGTGTCCTCTGTGTGTTTCTCACCGGATTATTGTTGCCGACGAGGACTAGGTCCTGGTCCTTGCGGCCTCCTACTGTGCTCTTGTGCAGCGGGTGAACGATGCCCATGTCCGCCTTCTGTTTGAAACGCAGCAGACCGGTCTCATGGAACTCTATACTGTCGCAGCCATTCGGACCGATACGGATCACTGTCCATATCACCAGAGTGATCTGAGGGACGGTGGAGGTATTGCAGATTTGAAAAGAGATTGTTTGGATGTTTAGAAGTGTGTTTGTATGAGGTTCTCCTCCACAGTCAGGGTTCTACTACAGTAGATGAGTTTATAGAAACAGACAGGAGAACCAGCACGGGAGCAAAGTAATGTTCTGCTGTGGACGTATTTTAGACTCCTAAAAGAATCTCTATCAGTTGAAGTGAACGCTATATTTAGAATGTTTTCACCTCTTTACCTTGCTGTCAGACAGACCTTTCTGAGGGGAACTGAAGCTGTTATCTATGATCTCTACAAAGACACCAGACTCCATTCACTAAAACACTGATTCTACCTCTCAGGACACAGGAGCTGTTGGTCTACTGCTGCCTCCATCTGTTGGTGTGTTTGTGTTGTTGTGACTTTGGTGTTTTTAAGGGTTAGTTCAGATTCACCAAAGTCACTCACATCACTACTGTCTCTTTATGATCAATGATTCTGTGTCAACTCTTTATCATCATCTTGTGTAATCAAGAGGACATTAGTAGAACTCACAATGAGGTTAATTAAGGCGAGGAGGAAGAGGAGGATGACGATGCAAACAGCCATGTTTCCCTTGCGTCCTCTCAGCCCCGTCTTATGGAGACGTTCTTCTTCTATGGGTACATAGCCTGCTTTGAAGTTACTGTTGTGCTCCTTGTTGATACCACGTCTTTCTATGGCCTTCTCTCGCATGGACTTCTTCACGGGCCCGTTGGAGCTCTCCTGGAAGGCAAAACAATCTCTGAGGCATGATGACAATAAAAATATGTTGCTGTAAACCTCAGTTACTGTGAAACGTTGTGGTTCATCAGTGACGAAACCCCGAGAGAGGTTGAACAATCATGCAATAAAAATATTGGACAAAAGGGCGACACAACTTTACATTAAACGGAGGTCAGACGGTAGCTGGCCGTACCACGTTGTTTTTGCACTTTGCGTCTCACGTTACCACAGTTTCACAAGCGTGTCGTAGAACTACGGTGGCCCTCATGTAACGCAAAAAAACGTGTAAGGTGTTTTCTAGAGCCAGTGTTTGGTTTGTCTGTTCTGGGCTACTGTGGAAGAATGGCGGACTCTGTGTAGACCAGGCGGCAACCTCCGGTTCTGCCGAGTGAAGCCGATGCTTCATGTGTTAAAGCTGCATTCTCTCTAGTGTCCATCAGGGGGCGACTCCTCTGGTTGTATAGAAGTCTATGAGAAAATGACTCTACTTCTCTCTTGATTTATTACCTCAGTAAACATTGTAAACATGAGTTTATGGTCTCAATCTCTAGTTTCAAGTCTTCTTCAATACAGCATGATGTTCATTTAGTAAATTATGTTCCATTTAGAGTCAAACAGACCATAAAGCAGGGTATGCTTTAGGGGCGGGGCTACACAGTGATTGACAGGTATCTACCAGAGACGTATACGGCGTCTCTATAACGACTAGACATCAATGCAGGTCCAGTAGGTGTTCTAAGTTGCAGCGACATCTAGTGTTAATACTAAGAAATGTAACGTACACACAAGATAATAAATAATAAAAGAAATATGCTCATGCCATGTTCTAGTTTATCTTTAAAAACCTCACTGTGGGTCCTTTGACAGTTTGGCCACCAATGTTCCGAGCTAATAGTTTCAGGTGATTGTACACACATTTAAACAGTTATGAATATCATATTCCATTTCTGCTAAGATCCCGATAAATCCTGCACACTGGCCCTTTAAATCAAGTGAAATAATTCATTTTTAAATGATAGAATCAGCCTACAAATACAAAAACAACCATTTCCTTACATATGCTTAGTTTAATAGGCTGATAACACCCAGACTGGAGTTAACATTTTAAAATCAGATTCACCTTCTATACTTTGTTCCTCTCCTCAATGTCACAGTTTATTTTTATATTCTGTTTTCATGCTTTTTTCTCGTCCAGAGTTGTAAAACGTGGCTTTCTCTGTGTATTAAATTAGGTTTTAAGAGCTATTTGTGCTCTGCTCTGGAATGCATCTTCACTTAAATGACCCACAGACTGCCTGTCTAAAAATAAACTGCACTCATAGCAGCAGCTCAGAAAACACAGTCGACAGCCTCATTGTCGTACAGGCCGGTGTTTACGACACGTAGAGCCGACTACAGAGCACAGTACGTTAGTATGGAGTAGTGCAGGTTACTCGGGAACATAAAGCATTACATTACTAGCAAACAAACGAGGTAAAAACGCAAGACAAACGACAAATATTGAACATAACGGACCTGTTCAGACGCCATGTTGACTCCTGCCTCCAGAGTGACAGGAACGAACCACTTTTCCCTGTCGAAGGTGAAAAATAATATATATATGGTTATGTTGTGAGATATTATACTAAAAGATACTTAGTTATGAATATATATATATATATGATATGAAGACATCGTGTATTTTTATTTGGACGAAACCGGCTGACAAAAAGGGACGTTTTTCTAGGATTATAAAAGATGGTACAGTCCAAGTTCAGCGAGCCAATGACAGAAGAATCTTAAAATAGAAAAAAACGTGTCCATTCATATTTTCCAGTTAAACTGACAAGCTCTCCTAATAATGAACAATTAAATATAAATAGGTTTTGATAAAAAAATTAAATAAAGCAAAAGTCAACGACCCTTCATATATACATAGATTAATTAAATTCCTAATAATAAGGCAGATATATATATTAATATATTAATAATATATTAATATATTAATATTGAATGTGCTGCTGCAGATAAGATCTGGACAATAAATGGAGTTAAATGATAAAACACAGTTATTCATGTAGCTTAACTTTTATAGCTAATTATGGTTTTGGCCTTACACTTTATTTATTTTTTAATTTTCGTAAACATTAAGCTGTTACATATTTCTAACCATTGTTTAACTATTATTTCTATTACTATTATCATAGTGCAGTAATGTAAATGTTACATCCATGTATGGTATTTCATTTTTTTTTTTAATAGTATATATATTTAAAAAAAGATGTATACTATAAATAAATATATATATATATATATATATATATATACATATATATGTATATAAATAAATACATAAATATATATATATGCTGCCAAAACCATTTTTGTTGTGTTTAACATGCAATGAAAATAAAGCATCTTATCTTAATATCTTAATATAAATACATACATAGGCCAAAGTGATGATCATATAACTTAAACTGTTTTTATTAAATGTTCTTTTAAAGGACATAGATTAACAAAAGTAATACATATAACCGGACACATAACACACACGTATAAATAAAATAGACAGCATGGTGAGGGTCGATCTGTCCGATCATTAGCACATTTAAACCATAACAACACATCTCTGCACGCAGTGATTAAACGTGTCATTATATGATAATCAGATTTAATCCAGAACACAGACGGAACATCATCATCATCTATATCTGTTACCGAGCTGGTGTCGTTTGACAGTGTGACGTTACGATCCGTATTTACACTCACAGGGAGAACAGACGCCTGCAGAGGAGACGTGCTCCTCGGTTGCCACAACTGAGACGGTGCTCGTCATCTGCGTCAAACAGTTTTACTGCAACTCCTCTTCCTACTCTTCCTCCGGGGGGTTACTTTAAAAAGAGTATTAGTGGACACGGATCATGGCCGACACGTTGCGGAGACTGACCAATACCTCCTCCTTCAGCGTCTTGCAGGACAAGCTGGAGAGCTGGCACAAAGACTACCATGTAAGTTCATCCATTAGTAATGACCCGAGCTGAATCTGACCCGAGGTGAATCTGACCCGAGCTGAATCTGACCCGAACCAGACTCGATATCTGTCTCCACGGTGGTGAAACACCTCGTGAATTAGTGGCTTAAAGTTACATTTGTGTACACTTTAAATCTAAGTTGTATTCCTGCAGAAATGACTTGCTTTGTTTACATATTCCATACAACTTGTTTTGTTTTTTTTACCCGTTTTTTTAATAATCATTCACTTGAAATGTGAGTTTTATTCCTGCAGAAATAATTATATGTTTAGTTTGACTGGTGATTATTTTTCACCATTTTATTTTGTATTATTATTATTTGAATGTTTAATTAAATCTTTTTTAAATGATGCACGAGCTCATTTTAAACCATGACAGTGAAGGAATGCTCTCCTTTAGATTACATTGATTTTTTTTGGTTGAGTTTGGTTGCCATGGACGCCAGTCGCCATGGCTACCGGTTGGACTGTTCCAAAGATCTTCTACTGTTGAGATGGTTCATTCCTACTACTTCCGGTAGAAATCCGATGGGGTGGAGGGACCGGAGGTGAACAGCAGTAACCTTCTATGGAAGTGATGGAAGATCACTTAAAAAAAAATAAGATCACAAAAAAAAAAAATAGGAACTTAAAAAAAAAAAAAAAGAATGTAATTCACAAAAAAAAAAAAAAAACTTTTGGTGCATCCATCTGTAACCATAACACTGACCAGATTTTTCCAGTTGCTATAGAAAGTCGAAATTATGAGATACTTTAACACAACAGTCATGAAACCAATGTGGCTGAGGTGGCGACCAATAACCTATGGAAGCCCATTCACGCCAGCAAAAAAAAATGAAATAAGATCACCAAAAAAATAATAATAATTAATTCACAAAAAAGAAGAAAAAAAATGTATTCACAAAAAAGAAGAAAAAAAATAATATATATATATATATATATATATATATATTTTTTTAACTTTTTCTCTGTCAGCAAAAAAAAAAAAAAAAAAAGATGTTTCCAGTTGCCGTTTATTGGTCGCCACCTCAGCCACATTGGTTTCATTCTTTATACTCCAGAGCTGCTTCTTGCTTAACATTCTATTCAAGGGTGCGTTTGCTCAGTACAATCCATGTGAAACATCATCTGTATTGTGTTGTAAAGCCACGTTTTAAAGAAGTCTTCAATGTACTCACAATCCATTCATATGTCATAGCTGCTTCTATGACTGTTGTGTTAAAGTATCTCATAATTTCGACTTTCTATAGCAACTGGAAAAATCTGGTCAGTGTTATGGTTACAGATGGATGCACCAAAAGTTTATTTTTTTTTTTTTGCTGGTGGAAAAAAAGTAAAATAAAAAAAAATAAAAAATTATTAGAATTATTATTATTTATTTTGTGGGTGGATTTTTTTTTTTTTTTTGTGAATTACATTCTTTTTTCTTTTTTTTTAAGTTACAATTTTTTTTTTCTTTTTTTTTAGTGATCTTTTTTTTTTTTGCTGGCAGGAATGGGCTTCCATAGCAGGTTACTGCATAATCACGATTAATCGCAAAAAATCATGCGATTAATCGCGATTAAAAATGTTAATCGTTGCCCAGCACTAATATAATGTAAAACATATAATTAAAAAAAAATAAAAATATATATATAATGTAAGATTTTAACCAACTCTATTCAGGTCAGTCACATTTATTTATAGAGCACATTTTAAAAACTAGAAAAGTGTAGGCCTACTCAGTAGAATATAGATCTCCTTCAGGTGTGTCTGCAACGACCACTGCTGAAATGTTTGAATGACTACAAACCTCCATTCAGACTGCACGCTTTCTTTCACTCTTTGCACATCTCATTAAACAGATGCACTAATTTTAATCTGTGCAGCTGTCTGCACTGGCTCCATGCAGCTAAACTTCAGTTCACTGTGTTCATGGTGTTAATATTAATATTCATATTATTGTGTACCTTTTTATGTTTTGATGCTTTGAAAAAAAATAGTTTTCTCTGAAGCTTTCATGCCGATAAAGCCACATTGACTTCAGAGTATCAGTCCTGTGTTTAGTTCCGCTAGCTGTTAGCTCCGTTAGCTGTATTAGCCCTGTTAGCTGTTAGCCAAACACACTGCAGAACTCTGCTGCCCACCGGCTTCAAACAGCTAACTAGCTTTCCTCCTACCGTGTCACTTGCTAAGTGATAGTTATACATACATATTTGTCTTACCTGCAAATCAAGAGAGGGACAATTCTTAATCCGTAGCTGAAACAAGAGTCCAAACTGAAGCAGTTGTTGATTACTT